>BFEA01000889.1:160817-179964 GCA_003427395.1 Chara braunii | reverse complement strand
CCCAAGGAAATCGTTTGCGACCGCGACACTTGGTTCATGTCCGACTTTTGGTTGGCGCTCATCAAGCGATGGGGCTCTTCCCTCAAGCCAAGTTCAGCTCGCCACCCCCAAACCGATGGCCAAACGGAGAGGGCACATCAGACCGCACAGGTCCTCCTTCGCACTCTCATTCGTCCCGACCAAAAGGATTGGGTCGAGCGGCTGCCGGATGTTGAGTTGGCTTACAACTCGTCTATCCATCCGGCTATCGGGATGTCACCGTTCGAGCTTGAGCATGGCTCGCCGGTCAACTCTCCGATGGACACAATCATGCCACGGACGACCGAGAGCGACGACCACCTTCTCTTCATTCATCGGATGCAAGAGCTTCTTGTCAAGGCACGCGATCAGATGTCGAAGACGCAGCAACGTATGCGCCAACAGGCCAACCGCCAGCGTCTTCCTTGTCCATTCCGTGTCGGCGACCTCGTATGCGTTTCCACTGCGGAATTCAGCCTCGAGCAAGATATCCCTCGCAAGCTCCTTCCGAAATGGATGGGGCCCTGGCCGATCTTGGCACCTGCCGGCGACGCACCCGAAGGCCCTTCGTTTATCATTCGGGTGCCCGAACACTTGCCCGTCAACCCGGTCTTTCACTGTTCAAAGTTGGCTCCCTACACGCGCCGAACTTGACGACTTCCCCGGACGACGATCGCAAGACCCGCCCTCAATGGACGGCTTCCAAGAGATCGGCAACATCATATCCCACCGACGACATGGCAACAAACCGACCGAATTCTTGGTTCACTTTCCATATTGCACGCATAGAGCTGACCGATGGCTGACTTGTGCGGAACTTCAGGCAACAGCGCCCGATGCTCTCGCACGCTATGAGCAGAAACTGAAAGGCAAGCCGGCACCTTCGGCTCCCCGACGCACACGCGTCCAAGTACCGCCTTCGGATCGACAGCTTCGCCCCCGACCGGCTTGACTTCATAAGGACGGGGGGGTGTTACATGCTGAGCCTGACACACGGGCCCATTTTCGGGCCCGACGGTTGTTGAGGGCCCCTAGGCCGCGCGCCTGTTCCAAGCACGCGACCTGGAGGCCCACGGCCATTGGACAGGCCGTAGGTACAGATTTGAGGCAGCAGTCATTCATTTATTTATTTATTTATTTATTTACTTATGTGTGCTGCTGTTTGCCAGTTCTATTTTTGTCTGTTTCAGGTGACGTTTCGGACTTGCAGTTCGTCCGAACAGATCTATGATCTGTTCGGACCAAGGCCACGTTTTTGGCCTCCTCCATTCGTGGCCAGGCCCTTTTAGGCAAGGTTCGCTTTTGTCTGGTAGCAGACACTCCCTGCTGCATCAGCAGGGAAGGCCTGGACGTCCGATAGGGACCCAGGCAGGCCGTTTTTAGGCCAGACCCAGGGACAGGACTTTTCCTTGCGACCTGGACCATGGATCGGACCTACGATCTCACAGCCCAGATCGCAGGTCGAGGGTACAGCACCACGGCCCAGCACTACTTATAGCTGGGCCAGCTCCTGGGCAAGGACAGTTCGAGTAGCTCATTCTGAGCGACACGCTGCTGGTTGGAGGCTGCGCTAAGTAGAGGAGTAGGGAGTAGAGTTAGGCAAGGTAGAGAGTGGCGGAGGCCATACCTGCAGTCGGCGAGCTTACCTGGCGCCATAGCTGGGCTCCACGCGGTACCTGCACACAGCAACAGACGAGGTCAGTTCAAGTGGCAGCTACCTGCAGGTGAGATAGCAAGGAGGACTTCATCCTCCTCTCTCTCTCTCTCTCTCTCTCTCTCTCTCTCTCTCTCTCTCTCTCTTCTCCCTCCTCCCTCTTCCTTCTTCTTCTTCTATGAGAGTGTAAGAGGTTATCAGTAGGGATTCAGGTAGAGGTTGTAACGGGCATATTGCCCACGATCTGATTCGACATTTCTGGGACCGACATTGTTGGGACATTCGGCAAGAGACTATTTTGGACTTCGCCATTGCGATCTGGGTCTACTCTCTCGCCTCCCATCACCTTCGTCTCATCCCCCATCTCTCATCCGTGGTATCTCCCCCATGTTGCGTATGAAGGAGGGACCTTTCTTCCGTGTTTGCGGTCCCTCCTCTTATCTCACATGTGAGATGTCCGATGGATGTCGGGTCAGTCCAGGTCAGATCAGATCTTATCTTTGAGTCTTCCGCTGCGCCACATTGTGCCATTTGTATGTATCGAGGTGTACATTGCTTGTTGATGCTATGATGACGTTGCTTTGTTCACTTCAGTCCTTTTCATCACATTGCAGATCCTTGGTCTACTGCGCATTGCTCCCCTGCGCATGCGTCCTGTGCCTCAAAACCATATCAGCTGGCCACACACTGGCGGCAATCCATCAATCTTTTTTTTTTTCTGGGGTGCGCCAATCTGTCAGCTTTGTAATGTTCCAACAATCAAGGATTCTGCACAGATGCAGCCCTCTGCAGAAAAATGTACAGTTACAGAAGTCGGAAACCTGCGAGGATCAAGATGGAAAAACAGAACAAAGGAGTAGCATTTCGAAATAAACACGTCAGTGACGAACATACAAGGGCATTATCATCCTGTTCAGGGGCTCGACGGAGGGGAAGAGGCCGTCAGTATGAGGAAACACATTTTCGGACGAAGGGATGAGGAAGAGTGAAACGGTATTCACCAGTTAGCAGTAACTGGTGCAGATCCCAGGGTTTGATCCCTAGATCCCAACCTTACCTGTGTATAGTATCAGTATCGATCCTTAGAGTTGAACCCGTGACCTGTGTATTTGTAACTGTTGGTAGGCGTCGTAGGGTCCAGAGGTCGCAGGGTTTCGATCTGTAGACCTGTCGAGTAGGAGTCCTAGTCAGGTCTAGAAGTCGTAGCTGAAGCTTTCTCGGAAGGTCAGGGCTGTAGCTGCTACAGTCCAGAAGGGTCAAAGTCGTAGCTGCTACAGTCACGAAAGGCCAAGTTCACGGCCTTCCGGAAGGTCCCAGTAATGGCCTTTCAGAGTTCCCACTGTTAGGCTGAGGCAAGTGGGCAAGTGGCGAGGCAAGTGGTGGAGTCTACCCGCGCTGAGTCAGCAGTCCCAGTCCAAGGCAGTCCTGGTCCAGTCAAGCAAGTACCGCATGGGACTGTGTGCACGTCGGGCGTGGGAAAGGGCCAGACCAACGAGCTGCAGAAGTATTCCTGCGTGCGCCATGCGAAAGCGCTGCCACAGCGACTTGTGCAAGGAGGTCTGCAGTGAAGCCCGAAGACGAAGTGGGCAGAGAGACGAAGCGTAGCCATAGCGATAGGGTAGCAGCGGCCATAGCCGCCCTAGCTGTTGTTAGTGTTCAGTGTGTGTGTGTGTGAGTGTTCAGAGAGACGCGTGTGGGATATCCAGGGTGATCCACTGTATGTGAACAGAGAGTTGTTTGAGCGCTATATCGCCATAACCATTGGAAGTGAACTCGTATCTGGGTTGCCATATCTCTGAGTACTGAGTGGGCGCAGGTCGCCAGTCTGTTGCGCTACTGTTTGCATGCATGTAAAGTGTGAATGAAAGCGAGTTTGATTGCAAGAGGGCTTACGGGATTAAGATGAAAGTGGAGCTTACAGGAAGTGCTCTTTCTGTGTGATATAGTATAGACAGATCATAAGCACCCATGTCAATAATGAAGTCCCCGTGCTCACAACAAGAATAAACTTCAGGAACTCCTTTGAGCCCCAGATTGGCTCAAGTAATTTCCCGAGTAGAAGGAGCGCAGGAACATTCACAACCACCTGCACAGTCCAAACATGAAGCAAAATCATGTCAAACACTTTCAGTACCGATTCCTTTCCTCAGGATGGCTTAACACGGTCACTGCCAACATTTCCATAGCTAGACTTCTTCTTCCTCTTCCTCCTCCTCCTCCAACTCCACGACCACCTCATCTCCTCCTCTTCCTCGTGCTGCTTCTCTTCTCTCCTCCTTCCCCTCCTCCTCCCTTTTCAAATCACATTATCGCCATTGTTGATCTTAATTCAGCAAAACTCGGTGTGTCTATTCATAACTCGGATATCAGCACTCAGGAGAACTATGTACAAGAGACAACCACCACATTCCTAATGCACTCTCCATTTCCCAAAATCAGATCACCAAGGCATGTTTGTTCGCCAGGACTGTGAATCACATGCACACAATCCTGGGCCCATTTCAGATTCATCCGTGACAAAGGGAAGTGGTGTCGATGGTGGGGAAGGGGAGATGGTCTTAAAAGTGCAGAAAAAAAAAAGAAAAAAAAAAAGGAGGGGAAAACCACATCATCTCACTGTAGTGCCACCTCACCACATCACAGTAGCAATTCAGATGATGCCAATAGAATGGGACGGATCCGTTCGTTCAAAAAAGGCGCATTTAGTAAGAGTATCAAACCCACACCCTTGACAGAAGGCCATTCCAAGATGCGAACAGAGGCAGGGACATATCAACAATAGCTCCCTAAAATAGGAAGACCGTGTGTGTGTGTGTGTGTGTACGTCACCAAGCCTGTGTGGCTGAATGGTACACCCATGAACTGTTGGTAAACAGACCTGAGTTCAGATCCTGATATCAGACGACTAAAATAACCACGGCAACCGCGGACCCGGACCCGGACACGTCTGGACCGAGGCCCAGACATTTGTCTGGACTGGTTCAGACGTCCGGTAATCCGGACAGGCACCGGACAACCGGACAGGACTGGACCCGGACCGTCCGGACCTGTACACCAGACACAAAAATGTCCGGAACGAAGGGAATAAAAAAAAATAAAAAATAAAAATAGTAATAACTACTAATAAGCACTATTAAGCAGTACTAACCACAGCTTACTGTCTTTCACTATTCACAACTTGACAGCTCAATAGAGTCAATACTGCCACAAACATTCACAAAGGCTCACACAACACTAGAAAGTTCAAACCAGTTCTCAACAGACCAATCCCAAGTCACTTCGGAAAAGAGTACGAAAATCAGAAAGAAACAGTACTTTCAACTTTGAAGTTAGACTTTCTAATTCATATTCATATTCATATTCATATGAAAATTGAAAATTCAAACTGTTAAGTTATTCAGATCTGCGCACGAACAGATCTGAGATCTGGTCAGGACCAGATCTAAGACGGGATGACCAATATCATCTCTCTCTCTCTCTCTCTAGCTTGATGTTCTGTGGCGCTTTGCAGCCAGCGCTTCATTTTCGGAATCGGACTCAGCAGAGGGAGCCGTTGGAGGCGTCTGGCGGCGTCCGGTAGGCCCTGAAATGGCCCAAAAATACCAGGGGCATTTTTTGGGGGCGGCCTAGGACCCGAACCCCCCAAGAAAAAAATTCGAATTTTTCAAAATTGGGCCCAATCCAGACCTACCAGACCAGACACCGGACCGGTACCCAGACAACCGGACCGTCTGGATTCCGGTCCAGACGTCCGGCCGGTTGCCATGAAAATAACTCTGAATCACCAGGAGCCGGTCAGTTCAACGATGATACCTCAAGGCTGTATCCCTGAAAAAAAAGAAGGAAGACTGTGTAGAACAAATGAAGACATACAAAAAAGAGTATTGTGAATTCCTCCCCGCACGCGTGCACCATGCTTCTTTTTTTATTTGTTTTTTGTTTTCTTTTAATGAAGTAAATACTAAATGGCTAGGAAGATTGTCCTGCGCTGCCAGGCACCCGGGCATGTCACCTGGGGGGGTCTGCCGCCCGGTGTAAAAGGGCATGCAAAAAAAAAAAAAAAAAAAAAAAAAAAAAAGCTTTTTGCTTTTCTGCGCTCTCCAAGAGGACCCGAAATCCGGGCTCATTTCTTTTTTTGAGAGTTGGCTGTCAAGGGGGTGGAATAGGGGTAAAGGGGCACAAGGGGTCTAAACCACCACTACCCCCGCCATCCTAAATTAAGGGGGAACGGTAGCACGGGTCCATGAGGGCTACCATTAGCACAGTGGGGGGAACTGGCGGAGTGCCAAAATTGGAAAATGCATCAAATTGCCCCTGTGATTTATTTCGAGGTTAAAATGATTTTTCTAATTTTTAAAAATATTTTTCCTAGAAAGACCACGACGAAATCTGCTGACCCTCCAATTTTCAGACTTCTTAGAGCATTGTATTTAAAGTGAAAAATCGCTGAACTCGGGGTACTTTTCCCGTTGGCGGACATGTGATAGAGCAGCAAAAATGGAATTTGGGATGAATTGGCGCAGTATTTATTTCACGGTCTAAAATATATATATATTTTTTTAAATACTTTTTGTGGTAAGACAACGACCAACTCCACAGGCCCTGCAATTCGCAGAGTTGTCAAGTCATCCTTCTCCGCGCAAAAAATCTCGGAAGTCGGGGTACTTTTCCCGTTGGCGGACATGTGATAGAGCAGCAAAAATGGAATTTGGGATGAATTGGCGCAGTATTTATTTCACGGTCTAAAATATATATATATTTTTTTAAATACTTTTTGTGGTAAGACAACGACCAACTCCACAGGCCCTGCAATTCGCAGAGTTGTCAAGTCATCCTTCTCCGCGCAAAAAATCTCGGAAGTCGGGGTACTTTTCCCGTTGGCCCACACGTGGTCAAGTGGCAAAAGTGGAAAACGGCACGGCAGTTATTTCATGGTCTTTTTTTTTTTTTCCATTTTATGGATATTTTTCCTGGAAAGATCACAATCTACAGAATCTCAATATTTCCGATTTTTTTTTCAATTGCGAGGCCACTGCCTTTATGAGCTCCATTCAGCCCTTTTTTGGGAGCTGTCGGCCGCCCTAAGTGAAGGCAGGCTCGACGAGGCCCCTAAGAGGCCTTATTTCGGCCTCTGCGCAACTCAAGGAAATTCAGGCAGTTGGGCAGCGCCAGTTGGTTGAGAGAACCCATGCCCTGGGCCGCCTGTGTGAATGTATGGAAAGCAGGACCTGGGCTGGATACGGGTACTGGGCCGAACACAGGCCAAAGGCAGTTGGGCGCATGCAACCAACTCAGGCCCGAGGCCTGTTCTCGAACGTGCTGGGCCTCAGGCTGCCAGGGCCTACCGGAAGCTTCCTGGGACTGGACGCAGGCAGGCCACTTCGATATAGCAAAGGGCCTGCCTCATTCGGCATTCGGGTGCTGGCTGCATGCTGCGCAAGCGCTGCAGCGCTATTTGCTGGCTGCCGCCTACGCTCTCACGGGCGATCAGGAAGGAGCGGACAGCCATAGCCGAGCTGCTCCGCTGTGAGCTGGGTGTGGCGCAGGGTGGTCCTTGGGTGCAAGTGGCATCTGTGTGTTGGGGAACGAGGTTGTGAGTGTAGCGAGAGACATACCTGGCGCTGGAAGCGTGCGACATTGGTCGCTGTATGCTCGTACTTCGGAGAAGCTGTTGTCGTCAACTTCGGCATTGTAGTATAGGCTAGATAGGATCTGCCACATGTAGTCTGGGCGCCGAGCGCCAGATAGGATATCAACTCTGAACTCTTGGTGTGTTCTTATTTGGTGAATCTCGTGATGCAATTCTGCTGTTGGTTCGAGGTCAAGACTATCTGGACTCATATGTATGATGCTGTTTGATTGCTGAAGTTCGCTATTGCTCATCTTCCTTGCAATTTGGTATTGGAGCTGTGGTACGTTTGCGCTCATCTGGCGCTTGTCTTCTGCCTTATGCGGTACATACATGCGGTCTGCTTGGCGAGTTTGGCCGTAAGTGGTGTGTAGTGAGGAGGGTGGAGGCAAGTGAGTGGCCACCCAGGAGGTGAGGGGATCGCCAGGAAGGCTACGTGGTGTTAATGTGGTCTGGACAGTGTGATGAGAACTATCTAATGTGCGATTGATGCTGAGGTGGAACGGCGAGATAACGCTGGTTGTGCTGATGCAGTGACTGGTCATTGCAATCGCAATAAGGTCATCTGGTGAGATTATCTCTGTGGTTGGGGGCAGCTATTTGGAGGTACGTTCCTCTTAACCTTATCTACCCTCTCCGACACTTCTTACCGTGAGGTTGTGTGTTCCTTCTTGAGGGTCCTCTCATTGTGAAGTGTCGAGTGCGCTCAACCTTGAGAGTCGGTAATGTTCACGTGGAGCATCTGGGAGAAGATGGGCGGAGCTTTCTGAAGGGCCCTGGACGAAGCACTAGGTCACGGTCACCATGCCAACCCACCGGGAGTAGAGCACGCATGCTTTGCTGCTTGTCCTTTGTTCGGCTTGCTGCGCTGTTAGATGGGTACTGAAGGCCAGGCCAGCCCTATGGGAGACGAGACCGGGCGTCTTTAAATAAGCACCAGAAGGGGAACCATTGGCTGTGATCGCCGTCCGGGTGCGACGTAAAAGAATTCCTGGAGTCACTTGGGGGCGGATGTTAAATTGCCTCTGGATCAGCCAATGGTTGTAAGGCTCGCTGCACGTGAGGATAATCCAGTGCAGGGCTGGCCAGCTCAGCAGATACTCGGGGCACAGGGGTGGGCCGGACACACACCTTTATACACACTCTCCAGATTGCTCAGGGACGCTGACATCAAGTGATACTCAGGGGAACTAAGGGAGGGGTAAATTCCAGGTGATAAGTTCGAGAAAATTCCATGCTGTCCTATCCACACAAATGATTCTATTTTTATGTTTTGATTAGTTAGGTGTACAGCCATTGACATCTGACAGACAGCATTAATTAGAACTGCTTCTTGTTCATGGTGCTTCTGTTTGCGGACTAATCAGGCTAAAGATAGTTTCGTTTCTAGGAATCTTACTTACCTGTTGACCCGAATGTAAAAGTCTCCGCAATAGCCACCAGTAACTGGTCTGTGCACTACGCTGCGGTAGGCACCCAGAGTGCATTAGTGCAGATTGTGTACAGGGCTGTAGCTTATGAGCGACCAGGAGGACACTAGAGAGGACGACCGGATCTTGTGATCGGCAAGGCGCCCACTAGCCCATTTGGCACTAGGACAAGAGGGCGACAGACATCTGTTCCGCCAGCTTACGGAGAGGCAGCAGCAGCAGAGGAGGGCTAGAGCAGCAGAGGCTAGCAGGGCACTTGTGAGTGAAGCCGCAGCTTCAGAAGCCATGGCCACCTCAGCACAGCAGTCTACTCAGGCCGGTAGTTCAGGGTCTGTTGGGTCAACAGTTGCACAGACCCAGAGTCAGTCCACTAGTGTAATGGCGAGCCAGGCAATAGTGTTGACCTCGGATGAGATCGCCATACAACAAGCAGCATTGCAGGAGGCACAGCTACAGAGGGCGTTAGGAGATATAAAAAAGGGGGAAAGAAAGAATGATTAGAAGAAGAGCCAGGATGCAACGTAGACAAGCGGACGTTAGTGAGTTCGAGGAGATGGACTTGACGCACGTGACTGATGACGTGAGGATCGTACGGTCCGTCCTGCTGGATGTAGTGGAGATGCAAGACCATCAGACAGCCATCCTCCAGGATATCCAGCAAAGTCTGGCCCTGTTGGTTGGGAAAGCGCAGGTAACGTCGCCAATGTCCGGGCCTGGTGCCTGGCTCGTTGTACATCCTCCTCCTTTTGTCCCACCGGTGACTGGGGTATCCCCATATATAGCCCCATCATCGGTTGCGATCGTTTCCCTGGGCATGCAGCTATCAGGAGGGATCACAGCAGGATCTACTTTCCAGGTTCCGGTACAGACAGTGTACACCCAATCTCCATTGCAGGTTGCAGTCACCACGCAGCCTGCAGTCCCGCAGCCAGTACAGCCGGAGGGCACACAGCCCCAGCAGTTAGTACAGCAGCCTGTTTCACAAGGTCCACAGCCCGGAGTGATGCAGGGACTGGGATAAACACAGTGGGTTCGAAAGACGGCCATCGCCGCTCCGAAACCCTTCACAGCGGATAAGAGAGGTGAAGACCTCGACACGTGGTTGAGGGCAGTGTTAGTCTATGTTAAGTGTAAACTTACCTTGTCGCATGAAGAAGTGCTTGTGGCTGCCTCCTACCTAGACGGTAGTGCAACAAGATGGTTGAGCGGTTTAGTGCAGCTCCAGGGGTATGGTCATGACTTCCGCGCTTGGGCGGTCACTCAAAAATAGGATGACTTCCTTAAGCTGGTGGAGGAAAGGTGGCATGATTCTCAGGAGGGCGAAAGGGCCACTGACGCGATCCTGACACTGCACACGCGGCAGTTTAAGTCAGTAAGGGAACCCACCGACGCTGTTGAGCGTCTGATCTGTGTCCCAGGGGCGCGCTATGACCCCCAAGTTTTACTTACCTCGTACCTGAGATGCTTCTCTTTGCCTCTCAGGAACCAGTTGGCAAGTCAGGCCAACATCAATATGCACAACTTTCCTTCATTTAGCAAGATGGCCCTAGACCTTGAGGCGAATATGGGGCATGGACAGGCACCCACTACGGATGGTAGGAAGAAGACACTGCCTCCCAAGTGGAAGGCGAAGGGCCGCTTAACGTTTGTCGATAACGATGGTTCTACTATCGTGCTAGACGACAACTTCTAGGAGGGAGTAGGTTCAGGGGGTGGAGTAGTCGCTGCTGTAACTCAGAAAGGTAAGGCGACCGGTAGACGTCGTGGGAGAAAGCGGGCCTTACAAAGGACATGTGGAGAGATCGTTATTCACGGCAGGCCTGTATTCGTTGTGGCCAATATGGCCATAACCAGTTCAAGTGTCGCAATAAGAAGGTAACCAATAAGATCCCGCCTACGATGGGGCAGGTGTTGGGATCCTCCCATCCCGTTGGTACCAACGTGGCTAGTTCTTCTCGCAGTGCTCCGGAAAACACGTCGGGCCAGTAGGAATAATAGTTGTTCCTGCAAGGGTCGAGGTGGTGGAGACACCCTCACCATCTCGCGAGATGGCCCAAGCTACTGACTCCAGTGTCGTCCCGCAAACACGTTCAGACCCATCGAGCCTCGGTTATGATGAATGTGCTTGATTCCTTAGAGGAGCTAGAGGTGGAGTGGTCTAGATCAGACCCGCTAGCTTCTTGGACGACCCTAGTCAAAGCCCCTAAGGGTGAGATGTTCGTCAGCGAGGTTGTCATTGACGGCCGCAATGCCGGAGCCTATTATGACACTTGCTCAACTAGGAACTTGATCAGTCGCGCGTGAGTTGAGAGACTACGCTTACAGGGGCGAGTGCATCGCCTGAGTCAACCTGTGGAATCGACCTGTGCCAACAAAGAGCGCACGGTAGTCAACGACTACCTCCAGGATGTAGAGTGTTGTTTCCCGTACGCGGGAGGGGAATTGAGACATCGCGTCTCGTTCCTAGTGAGTGACGAGCTCCCCATGGATATGTTGTTAGGTATGTACTACCTCTCTGTGGCACAGCCCCAATTTGACTGGGACCGAAAAGTGGTCAAACACACTTTGCCAGGTGGAGGGATTACCAGATTGCACAAGTTCAAAGCTAGTAGTCTGATCGAGTCCCATGGATGCAAGTGTGCAGCCGCGTTCTATAACTATTATAAGCAAAATGAGGAGGAGGGTATGTACTTAGTTTATGTCTCTGTTGCATGCGAGCCGATGAAAATGCCGCCGAAGATACAGGGAATAGTTGCCAAGTACCCTAATCTATTTGAAGAGCCGACAGGGGTTGTAGAGAGGGAGGTCGTCCACACGATAGCGATTATCCCAGGGTCTAGCATCCCAAAGGGTAGGATCTATCGGATGTCTCTAGGCGAGCTCGATGAGCTTCGCCGACATCTCAAGGAACTCGTAGAGAAGGGTTGGATCCGGTCGAGTGTCTCTCCTTATGGATCTCCAGTACTATTCATACCTAAGAAGAACGAGGGTACACTTAGGATGTGCATTGACTATAGGGGCCTCAATGCCATCAATGTAAAGAACAAAGAGCCCCTACCACGCATCGACGATTTGCTTGATAGAGTGCAAGGGTGTCGGTACTTCACTAAGATAGATCTGAAGTCCAGGTACCATCAGATTGCAATCCTGCCCGAGGATCAACACAAAACCGCATTTCAAACCAGGTACGGTCTGTACGAGTTTGTGGTGATGCCTTTCGGCCTTGCTAATGCTCCTGGCACTTTTCAGCACGCTATGAATCGGATATTCCATGACTACTTGGATAAGTTTGTCATCGTGTACCTCGATGACATACTTATTTTTAGTAAGACTGTCGAGGAGCACGTTGCACATTCAGACAAAATCCTCAGTCTCCTACGACAACACAAGTTCAAGATCAACGGTGAGAAGTGCGAGTTTGGCCGCACCCGTGTCTTGTACTTGAGTCATGAGATATCCGCGGAAGGGTTGAAGCCCGATGACGCGAAGGTGGCCAGCATTCGTGATTGGCCGCGTCCTCAGTCTGTGACTGAGATGAGATCATTCTTAGGGATGACCGGCTACTATCGCAACTTTGTGGAGAACTATAGCATAGTTGCCACCCCTTTGACTGATCTGACCCGCCTTGACACCCCATGGGAGTGGACTGAGAGATGCGAGGCTGCTTTCAGACATCTGAAGCATGCGTTGACGCATTACGAAGTCTTAAAACTTCATGATCCTGACAAGGCCTTTATAGTGACTACGAATGCTAGCCAATATGGCACAGGCGTCGTGCTTGCACAACAGGAGGGGAAAAAGTTTTGGCCTGTAGAGTACATGTCCAAAAAGATGCCCTCTCAGAAGTTGGCTAAGTCCAGCTATGAGAAGGAACTCTATGCGGTTAAGGCTCTGACCCATTGGAGACATTATCACCTTGGGAGGTTCTTCATCCTCAGGACTGATCATCAGACTCTGAGATGGATGAGAACTCAGCCTATACTCTCTAACGCCCTCAAGCGTTGGATCGAAGTCATAGAGCAGTATGACTCCGAGCCCCAGTACATCAAGGGCGAGTACAACAATTTTGCTGATGCCTTGTCGCGTAGGCCTGCTTTCTCAGGTACGCTGATTACTGAGTTTGGGCTTGAGGACAGTGTTACTCAGTCTTTGGCGGAAGCCTATCGCGAGGACCAGTTCATGTTTGAGATCATACGCAGACTTCAGGCGAAGGACAAGAAGACCTCTGCCAAGTTTGAATTGGTCAATGGCTTGTTGTTCCTTGAGAAGGCAGGGAATAAACGATTGTGTGTCCCTAATAGCGAGTCTTTGCGTAGTTTATTTTTAGGTGATGTCATGATGCCACCGACCATTTTGGATACAAAAAGACCGCAGCTAATCTACTGCAGCGGTTTTGGTGGCCCACGATGATGCGAGATGCCCAGCTGTACGTGGAGACTTGTCAAGTCTGTCAGAGGGACAAGCCTCGTACGCAGGCTCCTCTTGGGCTTCTGAAGCCCCTTCCGATTCCGGAATGGCCTGGCGAGAGTTTGTCCATGGACTTCATGGATACTCTAGTCACCAGCAAGAGTGGGATGCGACACATTTTCGTCATCGTGGATAGATTTAGTAAGTACTCTAGGTTAGTAGCAATGCTGGAAACAGTAAGAACGAAGTATGTGATCCGAATGTTCAAAGAGAACTGGGTTAGAGACTTTGGTTTACCGAAGTCTATTATTAGTGACAAAGATGTCCGATTTGCCAGCAAACTGTGGAAGGCCGCTGTTGCAGAGCAGGGAACCCACTTGCAAATGACTTATGGGAACCACCCAGAGGCCAACGGCCAGGCCGAGCAACTGAACCGCGTTGTACAACATCTGTTGAGGCATTACATCAAGCCCGACCAGGTGGACTGGGATGAGAAGCTTGCTCTCATCGCCAGTTTGTACGACAATGCGGTACACAGCGCCACCGGGGTGAGTCCGACCAGTTTGCTATTGACTTTCAAACCTAGACTACCCTTAGACTTTCTCCTCCCTAAGAATGAGTCAACTTCTGCACCAGGTACTCTGGAATTTGCAAACCGTTATGAACAAAAGATGCAGGATGTTGTAGAACAAATGCAAAAGGCACAGGCGGCTATGATAGAATCTGCGAACAAACACCGTCGTGAGTCTTCATTTCAGGTTGGGGATAGAGTCTAGGTTAAGTCCTCAGAACTGGGACAGGAGCACGGGATCTCCTACAAGCTCATGCCACCGTACTTTGGACCATGGGATGTCTTAGATATTGTTGGGACTGATCCGCACGGACCTTCTTACATAATCTGGATCCCTGGTCATCTCCGCACTTACCCTGTCTTTCACGGCTCCAAGCTTGCACCTTTCAAGGAAACAAATCAGTTTCCATCTCGTCGTTCAATGTTGCCCTTAACCATGGATGGAGAGGTCATTATCGACGATATTGTTGATCACCGGGAGCTGCCAGTTCCAAGAACAACAGGCAGAGGACGTCCTCCGAAACCGAAGCTGCAGTACTGCGTTCGGTTCCGACATCATACTCCGAAGGAGGACCGATGGTTTACCAGGGATGAACTCATGCAGACCGCTCCGCAAGTGGTAGCCCACTATGAGAAATCTCTGCAGAAGGGAAAGCGCCCGATGGTCGAAGACTGAGCTTCTCAGAGAACTGTTGAAGCTAAGGAGAAGGGAGTGTGAGGCCACTGCCTCTATGAGCCCCATTCAGCCCCTTTTTGGGAGCCTGTTGGCCGCCCTAAGTGAAGGCAGGCTCGACGAGGCCCATCAGGGCCTTATTCTGCCTCTTCGCAACTAAAGGAAATTCAAGCAGTTGCGCAGCGCCACTTAGTTGAGCGAACCCATGCCCCGGGCCACCTGTGTGAATGTATGAAAAGCAGGCCCTGGGCTGGATACGGGTACTGGGCCGAACACAGGCCAAAGGCAGTTGGGCGCATGCAACCAACTCAGGCCCAAGGCCTGTTCTCGAACGTGCTGGGCCTCAGGCTGTCTGGGTCTACCGGAAGCTTCCTGGGACTGGACGCAGGCAGGCCACTTCGATATAGCAAAGGGCCTGCCTCCTCAATCAGCATTCGTGTGCTGGCTGCATGCTGCGCAAGCGCTGCTGCGATATTTGCTGGCTGGCGCCTACGCTCTCACGGGCAAGTAGGAAGGAGCGGGCAGCCATAGCCGAACTGCTTCGTTGTGAGCTGGGTGTGGCGCAGGGTGGTCCTTGGGTGCAAGTGGCATCTGTGTGTTGGGGAACGAGGTTGTGAGTGTAGCGAGAGACAGGATCTGCCACTAGTCAGGGCGCCGAGCGCCAGATAGGATATCAACTCTGGTTCTTCGTTGATGATGATGGGTCCATTTCAGCATTGTCAATTATGAACTCTTGGTGTGTTCTTATTTGGTGAATCTCGTGATGCAATTCTACTGTTGGTTCCAGGTCAAGACTAGCTGGACTCATATGTATGATGTTATTTGATTGCTGAAGTTCGTTGTTGCTCATCTTCCTTGCATAATTCTTCTGAGCGCGAAAAATCGCCCAAGTTGGCACTTGAAAATCCTTGGACCGGGCCAGCCAGCACCTGTCGGTCGCTGTCCCCCCTAAGAACCCGATCCGTAAGGCCAGGAAAGCGAATTTAGGTCGGTGGGGGTAGTGGTGGTTTAAAGGGTGGTGCCTTAGTGTGATTCTGGTATTTTCATGTTTACCTCCGATTCTCTGAAGAATTCTGATGTGACGCTCAGCCAAAAGTCGTTTGTATTGCAATTCCACACAACATGTTTTTTTCCTGGAATTATTTATTTATTTATTTATTTATTGCGTTGGGGCTGCTTGCATAGCCGATTGAGAATGTTATCAATCTTAAAAATGAATCCGGTCCGACAATCTTCATCGTTCAGCTTTTTGGTTAGATGTGATGTAGGTCACGAGCAGCTAAGACGCTTTCGAAGCCGAAGAAGGAGGAGGTGGAGGTTGGCAGAGAGAGAACATGACATGTCGGGGGGGAGGGGGGGGAATAGGGTTGGTAAGGAATTATGTGGATAGTCCGCAGTTTCTCTTAGATGGTCGAGGTGCTATTTCCCTTTTGATTATAAACATTAAAATCCCTACTGAGCTTTTGCTTTTCTGTCAAAAAACATGATCTGGATTTTTTTGAGGATGATGCATTCTGATGCTGGTGTGATCTGGGAATTCTTTCTGGGGTTGTTTTTGCATGATTTCGTTGCTATGATTGTGATGATTCATGGTGATCGTAGGTGGTTTCCGGATGCATTTGATCCCTAATCTGAAATTCGTTTTTTACCCTAATCTGAAATTCGTTTTTTACCCTAATCTGAAATTCGTTTTTCTGATTCTGAGCGAGATCCCTAATCTGAAATTCGCATTTTCTGAGCAGAGTTTTTAATCTTAGATTTGTATTGTCTGAGGAAGATTCCTAATTTGAAATTCGTAATCAAAGTTCTTTTGCTCTAATCCTAATGAATGATTACTCAATTTTGGATTACAAAGGGTTTCAAATTGATTTTCTTAACGTGGAATTGACGTTCTATGTTTATCCATCCTTGATCAAATTCAAAATCTGGCGTAGATCTCCATATTTGTGTGCATAAGTTTGGGATCCTTTTTTAATTCCATATTTGATGTCATCATGTCTGACTCCTTAATTTTCTATACCAAGTAATTTTCTAAGTTCAGATCAAATTTGTACTTAGCTGTCGGTAAGGAAAAATCCAAAAATTCTGAATATCACAACCAAAGAAAATGACGAACAATCACACCCAAAAAAGGTACAAAAACAAAGCCTCAATAAAACTGTGGAGAAGCCCGAGTACTTCTGCAAATGTGCTATGTCCTGTTGTAGTGAACGAGTTCACCATCACCTGCATTTGTTTGTCAGAGTTGAGCCATGGAGGTGCACGTTGTCAGAACGTGTGGTTCCAGAATCGAGTTCGGCCCCTGAGAGACGATATATGACTAAAGTGTGCACGACAGAGGAATCCCCCTGAGGGACGATATATGACTAAAGCGTGCACGACAGAGGAATCCGGAATGTGGAAGCAAGAGAAACAAAAAGGATGAAGTGTTAAGGCAGGAATGCCGACACCTGGGGCTCAAGAGGATGCTCCATGCCGCCGGAGCCATTGGGCCAAGAACAAACCTATGGAGTGGTGAGCCGCAAAGTGCTGCAGGAAATTAGTAAACGCAGCTCACTTCTCAAAGGAGGACCGCCGAGAAAATAGTACCCTAAGGACAAGCACCACAGAAGGAGGTCAAGGAAAATAATGCCGTAACACCGGCACATAAGATTCATCGTATAGTTTATTTAAACGATATCTTAGTTTTCAGTAGGACCCTCCAAGAGCATCAGGGTCATTTGAGGCAGGTCTTGGAGAAGTTAAGAGAGGCTAACTTCAAGATCAATGCGAACAAGTGTGAGTGGGCCAAGACACAAGTCCTGTACTTGGGCCACGTTTGAGACGCAGATGGGATTAGACCTGAGGATAGCAAGGTAGCGGCAATTAGAGATTGGCCGACGCCCCGCACGATGACAGAATTGCGGTCATTCTTAGGCCTAGCTTATTATTATAGGAAGTTCGTAAGGAAGTTCGTAAGGAACTTCTCCGCCAGCGCCGCTCCCCTTCGCCGGTTGCTGAAAAAAGAAGCAACCTAGAAGTGGGACAAAGATTGTACATCCGCTCTGAAGAAGTTAAAGCGGGCGTGGATAGAGTACCCTGTCCTCAAGGTAGCAGATCCGTCCTTGCCATTTGTCGTCACCACGGATGCAAGTCAGTATGGTATAGGCGCCGTGTTGCAGCAGGATGACGAAAATGGCTATAGACCCGTAGAGTTCATGTCAGCGCGGATGCCCTCTGAGAAAGTAGCTACCTCGACATACGAGAGAACTCTACGCTCTCAGGCAGGCCTTAGAGAATTGGAAGCATTATCTGCTTGGGAGGCACTTTAAGGTTTATTCACACCACGAGACTCTTAGGTGGCTGAAAACGCAGGACAAGATGACACCTAAGCTAACTAGGTGGGCCGCTGACATAGATCAATATGACTTTGAGCTCAAACCAGTCAAAGGCAAGTATAATGTAGTTACGGATGCTCTAAGTAGGAGGTCAAACTACTTTGGAGCTATAGTTCACTATCTGGATATAGGGAGAGACCTGCAAGAGAAAGTAAGACAGGCATATGCGCACGACCCTATTTATAGTGACCTCCTCAAGAGAGTGAAGGAGGCCCCAGAGACTGAACCACATTACCGCACTACAAAGGGATTACTGTTCGAGAAGACCAATGTAGTAGACCGTCTATGCGTTCCTAATAGTGAGGAGATTCCTAGTTTGATCCTAGGGGAATGCCATGACACAAACGGACATTTCGGTTGGCAAAAGACCTTAGCCAATTTGATGCATGCGTATACCTGGCCAGGAATGAAAGCTGACTGCCTAGAGTACATTCGCAGTTGCAAAGTCTGTCAAGGGAATAAGACAACTACGCGTGCCCCTCTAGGTCTTCTTCGACCCTTGCCTATCCCGGACCAACCTGGAATTCAATCTCCATTGACTTCATGGATGCTTGTGTTAAAAGCAGACATGGAAACAGCCAATTCATGGTAATAGTAGATCGATTTAGCAAATACTAGATGACCCATTGCGGCTTCGCCCGCAAAGACAGAAAACTAAAAAGCACAAAAGAAAGAAAAAGCATAAGGAACTGCCTAGTCATATGCCGCTTCTTTCGCAAAAACAAAAATAAGAGTCTGAGAGCAGACAAAAATCCGCGTGCAAGAAATAGAAGGAAATACCACCGAACCTTTTTTGATTCTTTATCTGCGAGTGTTTTGTTTGGGAAGCCGATACCTTTGCAACATCGTTTTTTTTTGTGTTGTGCAAGAATTGTGAACTTTTATGAGAAAATCTTGTCCGTTGTCCCGTTGACGTTTTTGCTAAAGATTCCGATTCGGACTTTTGTTTGCTATTTTCTCTGAATATGTTTGTGATAAAGCGACCTTGCATGTATGCCCCATGCTTACTTGCCGAGTTTTGACTCTATGTGTGCAAGTGGATGCGCGTGCGGGTGAGTCTAAGTTTGGTGGGCTCCGATGATGTCATTGATGATTGGCCCGGGGAAGTTGGAAGTCGCCTCGAAGTATAGGAGTGCCACTGATGTGAAGCAGGTTTTGCATTGAATGAATGAAACAATCAGCATTCAATCTTCTTGGCAGTTGCTCTTCGCGTGGGGGACTTGTCAGGACTAGCGTTGACATGCGAGCCATAATGTCGGGCGTTCATTTTGCAACATTTCTTGGAAAGCAAAAGGCAAAGAAGAAACGAAGTAGCACGTGCCCCCCCCCTTCTCTCTCTCTCTCTCTCTCTCTCTCTCTCTCTCTCTCTCTCTCTCTCTCTCTCTCTC
>BFEA01000889.1:125862-152072 GCA_003427395.1 Chara braunii | reverse complement strand
ACACACACACACACACACACACATACACACACACACACACACACATACATTTTATCCACACACAAACACGAGTGACACGCACATGAGCACACATACATACAGTCACACACAAACTATCTACTCGCACACACACACACACTATATGCACACACACACGCACTATGTACACACACTCGCACTATGTACACACACACAGATGCTCTGTCTAACACACAAACACACACCGACACCCCCCCCCACACACACACATACTCACACTCACACTGGGAAGGAAACAGTAGCAAGGCCAAGGCAAAAGTTGTTCATTTTATTTTTTTGTATATTTATTTTTTATTTTATATTTTATATTCTACAAAGAATCTCGTTTTATTTTTTATTTTAAATTTTATAAAAATTTTGATGTAACCCCAAGGCAAAAGTTGTTCAGTTTATTTTTCTGCATAACATAGTTTTTTTTCGGAATTTTTTGAGTTTTTTTTTTTCTTTTCTTTTTTTGGCCATTCGGGCTTCGTACACACTGCCCGGGAAGGACGTCCGACCAGTTGTCCGATCCGACAACCTCGGACGGTCAGGGGGGTCCCGGACGTTCAATCTGGTAACCTAGAAAAAAACAAAAAATGCAAAAAGACAAAACAGTGCATTTGGCCGAAAAAGAAGGCCAAATGCACCAAAAATTAAAAAAGGGGGCTTTCGCCGTAGATTTGAAGCAAGGACTACTTGGGGGTAGTTCGGATTAATGTCGGTCTTGGATCCCAACAAGATCCAAGGTAGAGATAGCACCGAGGTACAAGGGAATGCCCCGGCCTACTCAAATTGGGGAAGGAACAAAAAAAATAGAAAAAAAAAACCCACAAGGTTTTTTTCTTTCAAGTAGAATTTTCGAACCCAAGGGGCAGCATCTGAAAGTGAAAATGAGGCATGTCGAGACTCTAAAAGCAGGCCGAGCTGGTACCAATCACTCGGATTGCATGTACCTGGCCAAAAAGAGACCCAGGTGCTCCAGGAGAGGCTTAGGGGGAAAAAAAAGCCTTGGGGGTACCACGATTCACCTCGGGGCACATGAGGCCCATGGGCTGGCCAAAGTGTTGTGCCCTGCCTACATAAGCTGGAGGAGCAGCCCGCCACACTCACATTTGCATTAGGCAAGTACATGCTGCCTGCGTGAGCCCAAGAGAGCTCTACACTCAACCGAAGTCAGGGGAGGGGAACCGCTGCTAGTTTGAAAGCTTCGAGGAGACTGTAGGCTACTGGGAGAGGTTGTTGAGGCTGGTTGAGGTGGTATTGGCCCAAGGAAGTGATCCGCCATATCCCCCGGGCTGTGAGAAAGAGAGGCAGGCTAGTGGGGGTCCACTTAGCCCTCCTAGAGGGGACGACTCCATAGCCTTAGTGGTAAGAGTTTGCCATAGCCTGCGAGAGGACTGGGAAGGAACGAGATGAGGGCTTGAAGAAGAAGGAAGCCATAGCTGGTTTGCAGGAGTGCAAAGAGGGAGAGGGCTTCACCAAGGCTGGCATCTCCATCTCAAAATGCTAGAGGAGGTGACTGAGAGGCTGCTTCTTCTTCTACTTCCTCTCCTTCTTTTCTTTTTTCTTCTTCTTCTTCCTCATCTTCTTCCACTCTTCCTCTTCTTCTTCTTCTTCTCGGTCTTCCTCTTCTTCTTCTTCTTCTTCTTCTTCTTTTTCTTCTTCTCCTGATTAGTCTCCATTTTTCTCCATCTCCTTCCGTTCTTCTCACCCCCTCTCCCCCTCTCTCCATAACTGGCATATTGAGCATGTGACGATAGGAATTAGCTTCTCCACTAGAGATTGTCTTCGTGTAGTCCAATTTCCCACTTCAAAGTAATTCGCCACTTTGCATTTTGATTTTCCATGCATGAGAGTCACCATCCCTTCACTTTTTTATGATCTTTCCACTTGGGTGCGAATCTCAATCCAATTTCTTGCTCTTCTTAGTGTTGATGTCATCATATGATCGTGGTTTGTCCATTTTCCCACTTCAAAGTATTTCGCCACTTTGCACTTTGATTTCCCATGCATGAGAGTGAGTTTCACTCACTCTTCATTCACTTTTTGATGATCTTTCCACTTGGGGTAAATCACAATCCTATTTCGTGGTCTTTTTAGTGGTGATGTCATCATATGCTCATGATTTGTCCATTTTCCCACCTCAAAGTAATTAGCCACTTTGTATTTTGAATTTTCATGCGTTTCATTCTCTCCCTCCACTTCTTTACCATCTTTCCGCTTGGGTGTAGATCGCAACTCTATTCCTCGGTCTTCTTAGTGTTGATGTCATCATATACTCATGATTTGTTCATTCTTCCACTTCAAAGTACTTCGCCAATTTGCATTTTGAGTTCTCATGCATTTGGGTGTACATCACAACTCTATTTCTTGCTCATCTTAGTATTAATGTTATCATTATTCGTGTGTACACAGTAGACACTATGTTTGTGGCAGCTCTACACCCCATGTGCTCTATTTGAATGACACACTAACCCCCCCCATGCTTGGTTTGAACACCTCTTCACCACCCTCGTGCTCTACTTGAACACAATAAGAAAGGGAGTAGGTAGGGAACTGTAGTTGTTGCTGTTGCTATTGCTACTAATAACAAGGTTATTGTTGTTGCTGCTGATGCTTGGTCAAGCCTTGTTGTTGCTGCTGTTGAGAAAACCGTCATCCAAGTCCCAGGGCAAGCGTCGGGTCGAAATAGCCAACCGGCTGGTGCAGCCCGGGCTACCGAAAAACAACTCCGCTAATCAAAAGGATATGGGGGTTGAGATTGAAGAGGCCCCATATCCTAGGCATATATAGATGATTTGCAAAACCGCTAGGCCACCTGAGTTTATTTACCCGCAAAAACAGAAAACAAATTTCCCGAATTGTTCACTTAGAGCCTCGAGCGGTGCCCAAAACAGGCAAGTAGAGGAAACAGCGACGGAATCCGGTCAAACTTTAGGGAGGTTTTCAGTAGGGTATAGACAGAGGGCCTATGAAGTTACATGGACATCTGGCGTCGTTTGGGTCACCAAACGCAAATCTATGCTTTCCGACTCTCAAAATTGGCAAAAACTGAAAAATCGCAAATCTTGGTTTTTCGAAGTCTCAATTTTTTTGCGGGTTTGGATTTTGCAAAGTCTGAATGTCTGTTGCAAGACAGCATTTTGCAAATCTGAGTTTTTCTAATGGTTCGAATGTTGAGACCACGCAAGAAGGTACGGACTAGAAGCTTAGGGTCCACCATACCCATGCACCTTCACGCCTTCTTCCTCCTCCACCTCCTTCGCCCATCCACCATAGCCAAGTCCCTTCACACCTTCTTCCACCTCTGCCTCCACCCATCCACCATAGCCAAACACCTTCACACCTTCTTTCACTTCCACCTCCTTTACCCATTCCCCATAGCCAAGCACCTTCACACCTTCCACCTCCACCCATCCACCATAGCCAAACACATTCACACCTTCTTCCATCTCCACCTCCTTCACCCATCCACCATATCCAAGCACCTTCATACCTTTTTCCACCTCCACCTCCTTCACCCATCCACCATATCCAAATACCTGCACACATCTGCCATAGCCAAGCACCTTCACACCTTCTTCCACCTCCACCTTCACCCATCCGCACCTCCTTCACCCATCGACCATAGCCAAGTACCTTCACACCTCCCTCCATCTCCACCTCCTTCACTCATCCACCATAGCAAAGTACCTTCGCACCTTCTTCCAACTCCACCTCCTTCACCCATACACCATAGTCAAGCACCTTCAAACCTTCTTCCACCTCCACCTCGTTCACCCATCCACCATAGCCAAGCACCTTCACACCTTCTTCCACCACCTCCTTCACCCATCCACCATAGCCAAACACCTTCACTCCTCCTTCCATCTCCACCTCCTTCACCCATCCACCATAGTCGAGCACCTTCACAGCTTCTTCCACCTCCACCTCCTTCACCCATCCTCCATAGCCAAATACCTTCGCACCTTCTTCCACCTCCACCTTATTCATCCATCCCCCATAGCCAAGCACCTTCACGCCTTCTTCCACCTCCACCTCCTTCACCCCTCCACCATAGCCAAGCACCCTCACGCCTTCCACCTCCACCTCCTTCACCCATCCACCATAGCCAAGTACCTTCACAACTTCTTCCACCTCCACACCTTCTTCCACCTCCACACCTTCTTCCACCTCCACCTCCTTCACCCATCCACCATACCCAAGTACCTTCTTCCACCTCCACGCCTTCTTCCACCTCTACCTCCTTCACCCATCCACCATAGGCAAGCACCTTCACACCTTCCACCTCCACCTCCATCCCTCCACCATAATCAAGTACCTTCACGCCTTCTTCCACCCCCACATCCTTTACCCATCCACCATAGCCAAGCACCATCACACCGTCCACCTCCACCTTCTTCACCCATCCACCATAGCCAAGCATCTTCACACCTTTTCCCATATCCGCCTTCTTAACCCGTCCACCATGGCCAAGTACCTTCACACCTTCTCCCTCCCCCTCCGTCAACAACCAATGTTGTGGCCAAGGCATCTACGAAGGTCAAGGCTAGAGCTGATTAGGAGTGACATCGGTGGTGTTGTGTACAGCATTGTTGTACAGACTGGCGATGAGAGGCAACTTCTCATCCCAGTCATCTTGGTTGGGTTTTTTATAGACCCTCAGCAAATGTTGCACCGCTCGGTTCATTTGTTCAAGCTGCCCGTTGGATTCAGGATGATTCCCTGAAGTCATCTCCAGTTGGCTGCCCATCTGTTCTGCAGCCTTCTTCCACATCTCGGTAGTGAAGCAGACATCTCTATCACTAACAATTGTCCTTGGCAGTCCAAAGTCACGCACCCAGTTATCCATGAATAACTTGATGAGGTGCTCAATCTTGGCGGTCTTCGACATGGCAATTAGTCTAGCGTACTTAGTGAACCTATCAACTACGACGAAAATATACATTTTGCCACTCTTGCTGGTCACGAGGGTATCCATGAAATCCATGGAAACACTCTTTCCCGAACCAGCAGGAATGGGTAGAGGCTTTAGGAACCCAAGCGAAGCTCGACTCCGTGGCTTGTCCTGTTGACAGACTTGACAAGTCTGTACATATTTTTTTGCATTGTCCAGCATGTTAGGCCACTAAGTTAGCATTAGTCCTCTTATAGGCAAAATGTCTCGTTGCGTCATGGCACTCACCAACTAATCTCTTAAACCCCGCCTTCTCAAGAAAGAGCAACTTGTCCACCATCACAAACTCCTCAAATGTGGCCTTCTCTTGGGCCTCAAGTTCGGGGATGATGTCCACCGTGGCAAGGTCGTCCTTGTAGGCTTCCACCAGCAATCAAGTAACATTCTCAGATAGGCCAAACTAAATAATTAGCGCACCCAGGTAATCAGCCCTAAGTGACAGTGCATCAGCAACCTTGTTATACTCTCCCTTCACACAGTCCAACGTGAAGTCATATTGGTCTATGACCTCAATCCATCGTTCGAGTGCATCGGAGAGAACAAGTTGTGTCTTGATCCACTTCAAGGTCTGATGGTCAGTTCTCAGATAGAAGAATTTTCCCGACAGATAGTGTCTCCAGTGGACAAACGCCTTTTAGAGCGCATAGAGTTCGCTTTTGTAGGTGGACTTTTCTAACTTCTTAGAAGGCATCTTTTTGCTCATGCACTCGATTGGCCTCAACTTATTCCCTTCCTGTTGAGCCAACACTGTGCCAATGCCATATTGGCTTAATGCAGTGCTCACTAGAAATGGCCTCTGAGGATCGGGAACCATTAGAACCTCATGGTGCGTGAGAGCATGCTTCAATCGCTTGAAAGCAGCTTCACACTCGTCAATCCATTGCCATGGTGTGTCAAGGTGAGTGAGATCATTCAAAGGGCTGGCCACCGTACTATAGTTCTTGACAAAGTTGCGGTAGTAGCCAATCATCCCTAAGAATGATCTGACCTCGGTCACAAAATGAGGTCGTGGCCAATCATGGATGCTAGCCACCTTAGCATCTCCAGGCCCCCATTCGCAGGTATCTCATGACCCAAGTACAAGATTTTAGTGCGACCGAACTCGCATTTCTCTGAGGTAATCTTATAGTTGTGTTGTCGTAGGAGTGAAAGAACAGTGTCTAAGTGCTCAGCATGCTCCTCGACTGTTCTACTAAAGATAAGAATGTCGTCGAGGTACACAACCATAAGTAGTCATGGAATATCCTATTCATGGCGTGCTCGAATGTTCCCAACGCATTGCGAAGGCCAAAGGGCATCACCACAAGCTCATACAGACTGCACCTGGTTTGAAGCACGGTTTTGTGATGGTCCTCATGTCTAACAACAATTTAATGGTAGTTGGAGTTCGAATCTATCTTAGTGAAGTACTTACATCCCTGACTCTGTCCAACAGGTCATCGATGCATGGTGGAGGCTCTGTGTTTTTCACAGTGATGGCATTGAGGCCTCTATAATCAATGCACATCCTTATTGCCCGCCCCTTCTTCGGGACAAATAAGACTGGTGAGCCGAAGGAGGAGGTACTAGGTCGTTCTTTGTAAGCTCTCTCAATCATCGACGAAGCTCATCCAATTCGGCCGGAGCTATCCTATAGATTCTCCCTTTGGGGATCTTGCTCCCAGGGATGATCTCTATGGCATGGACAACCTCCCTGTCTACGACTCCTGAGGGCTCTTCAAACAAATCAGGGTACCTGGCGACGACATTTTCTATCTCTGGGAGTATTTTAACGACCTCCCCTTTATCAAAGAAAAAGACTAAGTGCATACCCTTCTCTTGGTTCTGTTTATAGTAGTTATAAAAGGTTGATGCCCACGTACATTTGTATGTGTCTATTAGACTGCTAGCTTTGTACGTGGCAAGTCTGACTGTCCTCCCTTCCGGTAGTACATGCTTTAGCACTTTTCTGTCCCAGTCAAATTGGAGTTTGGCAACCTCGAGGTAGTACATACCCAACAACACGTCAAAGGGCAAGTCCTCGCTGACTAGGAACGAAATCCTATGATTTAGCTCCCCACCTCCATAATAGAAGGTGCAGACTACGTCCTTGACATAATCTTCAACTAACATGCGCTCTTAGTTGGCCAAAGTAGATGCCAAATGTCTACTAAGGCACTGCACCCGGTCCCCTAGGCGCAGTCTCTCAACGCAATCGCGACTTATGAAGTTTCTCGTGGAGCTGATGTCTACGAAGGCACCACACTTGCGGACCTCTCCTAAGCGCCACCCAAGACTCGCGATGGTCCCTTGCCGACCCACTCACTTTGTAAGTCCTCTAAGGCCTCAGACACATCCGACGAACATAGTATCGTTGGGTCAGGAAGCGTCTGCGGGGTGACTAAAGAGTCGATAGCTTCGACCAACTCTTGAAGTGGTGAGGGTACGTCACCCACTTCATCGAGAGTAGAAGCAGCTATAACTTCTACTGGTCCAATGTGTTTCCCGAACTGGAACTCGCAAAGGTTCCACTTTGGGAGAGCAATCCTCCAAAGCTGCCTTTGGGACCGATCTTTTGTGTAACCTTCGCGTTCTTGCACCTAAATTGTTGGTGATCGTTACCGTAGCAAACACCCTTACAAGGGTATTTGCCGTTCTTTTCGAAAGTCGCTTTGGGTGCGTCCTTGATCAACGTAACGCGCTGATGGGGCGAATCCCCTCAGGGCGCTCACCTCGGCAACCTCGCTCTTGGCGAGACTCCAAGTCAAATACGACCGACTTAGAGAGTGTGTGGGGCACACATTATTGCGTTGCACTGTGAGGTGGTCGTTAGTCATCGACAGTACCAGGTCGACGAAAGGCGCCAAAGCCATAGGGCCCGGATACCTTTTCTGTATTTTTTAATTTGGCTATATTTTTCTTCTATTTTATAAAGACTAGCTTTACTCCGCGAACCGGCACAGCCTCTGGCGGAATGCGTCACAAAGAAGATAAAGACCTTACCTTGTGCATACGAAGGAAAACCTTGCTTGACAACGCGTTAAAAGGCGCGGCCTTGTCAGGCTTAGCATGAGGAAAGTCGAGAGTTTCGACAAGAACATGTGGTGTGTCAGGCGGCCAGGTTACCAGGCAACCACGAACCTAGAGGCGACTATCATCTTCTAACGGCCAGGTGGTTGGTCCGTAGGCCGAGGCGAAGGCCTGGTTTGTGCGGATAATATAAAATTATTGGTCCTGCAGCTAATCATATGCAAGTTCGCGCCTACCTAGCTCCGCCTTAGGCCTAGTTCTATTGGTTACGGTGTGAGAAAAATCGGGGAGGGGTTGCCTGCAATTCGCTGAAGCCAAGGGCAACGGCGCCTGTCACTCGCCTCGCCCGCTTCCGAGATCCTCAGCGACCTGCAGGGGGATGGAATTAGCCCTGACTGTCAAGTTCGTTCGTTCGATAACCGACACTGATAGCTTTTAGTATAGGCTGATCAGAAGTGCACATGATAAAAAGAAATAATGAAAATGAAATTAAATGAAATTGCTTTGACCTCAGATTCGAACATCAATCAGAAAATGCCCCTCGCCGCATGACCCAGTGCCTCAAATTCGCATGTGTACCATAGGAAGTCTGCGTTTCAAGTGTTTTTCAAACACTGGTTTTTGTCGAGCTCAAGTCGCATACACTGGAAACAGATAGCGTGCATGTGCTTTGCCCTGGCAGCGAACACCAAATTGAACTTGCGACAAACTAAGAACCAATCCTCCCCAGCAGAGGAGTGTTGCGCGACGAAAGAGAATAAGAAGAGAGAAGAGAAACAAAAGATTGATATAAATCTCTGAGAAACTCGACTCACAAGGCCATGTGATTAGGGTTCCCCCGTATTTCAATACCCCAGCTGTTCAAAGAAGCTTGCCCACACGCTCGGTTACACCTCTGAACTCCAAACTCTTTAAGCACGGTTCCCTCCGGAGGGAGGATGATCAGGGCCTCTCTCTCTCTCTCTCTCTCTCTCTCTCTCTCTCTCTCTCTCTCTCTCTCTCTCTCTCTCTCTCTCTCTCTCTCTCTCTCTTACTGCGTCCCGACTCGAGCCTCGCGTGGCTGGATTCAGTAACAGCGAGGGTAAATGGAGACGGGATTTACCTGTGCGGAGGGTGAAAGTCTCCCCTTCCCGGTCTACTCAGCAGCCTGGCGCGCGTGTGAGCAGCAGTCCCATCATCTAGAAAAGAAAATATCAATAATTGCTCGGTCAGGGAGTCTGTCCCGAACCCGTCCAAAGTGACCAGCAGTATAGTAGTAAAGGCGGGCCAATCAACAACCGTTTTCGTGAATGTCCCGTCCCAAACTTGATCAGAGTACTCAACAACAATCCCGTCTCTGAAAATAATAATCATAATAACAATGATGGCCCATTCGGGGAGTACCGGACAGTTTCGCGCTCGGGTCTCAGAACGTTCGCCAGCGGCCAATCAGAGACCGTTTTTCTGAATGAGCTAGATGGGGCCAGCAGGTAATCAAAACCCCCGTTACTTCCTGAATGAGCTAACAGTCGTCAGCGGCCAATCAGCGACCGTTTTTTTCCGAATGAGCTGGTTGGGGCCAGCGGGTAATCAAAGCCCCCTTTACTTCCTGAATGAGCTGGCATTCGTCAGCGGGCCAATCACTGAGTTGACTTGGATGAACGAGCTGCCAGTAGCCAGTGGTCAATCAAGTCTAATTCCATAAGTCTGATTCGTGAAAGAGCCAGCGGTGGCCAGCAAGTCCACCCAGTCCAATACCGTTTAATGAGCTGGTAGTGGCCAGCAAGCCGATCGAGCCCACTTTCGTGAATGAGCTGCCAGCTGCCAGCAAGCCAATCAAGTCTGATTTCGTGAAAGAGCTGCCGGTGGCCAGCACGTCTATCCAGTCCGATTTCGTGAAAGAGCTGGCAGTCGTCAGCGGCCAATCAGCGACCGTTTTTCTGAATGAGTTGGCTGGGGCCAGCGGGTAATCAAGGCCCCTTTACCTCCTGAATGAGCTAGCAGTAGCCAGCTAGCAAATTAGAGCCCGATTTGGCGAATGTACTGCAGTGGCCAGCGAGCCAATCAGAACCTGATTCACAGGGCATGAATGACGAGCCAGTCGACGCCTCTCCGTTCCAAGTGGTGACGCCTGGGAGGACTGCGAACGCCTAGCACACAATCCAATCGCTTCCCCCCCCCCCAATCATCATCAGCTGTTCTTTCACTCCCGTCCTCTCCTTGGTTGATGCGCGGTCTCCCTTTCTCTACCTGCACAGTCTTCTCCACTCTGACTGCGCACTCTCCGCCCCTCGGACACGAGAAAGGGTACAGTCATGTGCTAACCGAGACGACAGCAGTAGGACGTTGCGTACACCGGGCACACTCCTCGAGCCAGTCCTCCTGAATGCCCTTGCCCCCTCCCCCGGACTTCTTTTAGCCGCTTGTCCCCATAGATCTCTCAAGCCCGCAGCGCGGCCTTGGTCTCAGCCGGGAAGTATCCCCTGGCCCTCAGCAGCACCATACCCATATATCTGGAATTTACTCCGGACCGGGAATTAAGACCCAGTAATTGAGCAGCCAGACCCGGTGCCTCAGGTGTACCGTGGCCCTAAGATTTGCAACCTCAGTGGCACTACAGCTAGTCCGTACCTTCAGTGGCACTTTGGCTTCGGAACCAGCATTTACCAGAATATTTCCCCACAGCGTCGATGATCCTCCGACCACTACCGTAACCAGACCTGAACCTGGAAAATACATACTTGCAACCCACCTGTGTTTCCGAGGTAGATATTATCGCAGCTACCGTAACCAGACCTGAACCTGGAAAATACATACTTGCAACCCACCTGTGTTACTGAGGTAGATATTGTCGCAGCTCAAGTGCTGTAACCGGTTTCAATTCCACCACGTTGAGTACCCCAACCGGAAGTAATTAGCGAGCCAATTACTTTGTCGAGAGGTAATCACGGTAGTCTGGTGTGACGTGCTTGTTCTCGTTGGTCTGTTCGCAGATCATCATTGCTGGTCATGAAATAACGCCCAGCCGCCCTGACTCTCAGCCCGCAAATAGCACGTAACAAAAGACTCCCTTGCAGTCAAAGGGCCAAGCTTAGAACCCAGCAACCCTCGCGGCAAGCATCAATCTTCAATAAGGGCATCCCAGGCTCGCGAAATGCATGTCGCACACCCAGGATAATAATGAATAGTTCGGCTTGAATCAATAGAGGAGGTCACAGAGAGAAAAAAAAAAAAAAAATACAAAATAATAAAATAATCGGTGGCTTTCTATGCAAGGAACCCGACTGTTCATCACTTGCTGGAGTGCATCAGATCACATGCATATACACTGATTTTCCACAGATTTTGAAGTCTCACACAAACCCAATAGAAAATGAATGAGAACCAGGAAGCTCAACTCAATTATTAAATCCAGATTTAGAGAGAGAACATCATGAGTTCAAAAGTGTAGCGCTGAACAGAGTTACAAGTCTCCTTCGATCAACATGAGCTCCAGGCCTGGTGCTCATCAGCGCCAGCTGCCAAATATCAACAACAGCGCTCAACAGGTAAGTGTCACCATAGCTCATGCTTCCCCCTCTCTTGTATGCCTTCTTCTCTCTCTCCCTCTATGTCTATAGTCCTGGTCTACCCTCATCCATCATGCATGCACACTCCCTAACACACGAGGATCTACTCTGAATACTACTCACTGGTATCTCCTACTGACTATCCCTACTACCGCTGGCGCAGCTATGGCTGCCTTCCCTCTAGCCAGCACTCTCTCTTCTCTCTCATAGCGCTGCTCTTCAGCCTAGCGCAGCTCACACACATCTAGCGCACAAGTGCTGGACTGGTCTGGTGTGGCCTGCATTCAGCCTCAAAAGTGCCTGGGACTCCCGCCCAGTACCAATTGTTGCAAAGTGTGTGTCCCAGTATCCTTTCCCATGGTTTGCTGCTGCTCTGGGCCATCGGGCCTGTCTGTTGGACTCGTGGTCTGAATCAGGACTGACTCGTGGGATTATGACTGGACTGGGACTGTAACCTTTGACTCATTGCCGAACAGATATGACTTTTCATCGAAGAGACATGACCTTAACTCAGTCTTGAAAACTGTGTCCGATACCTGTTCGTGCAGGACCTGTTTGTGACTGTTCGCAACGACTTTTCATTTCATCACGGATGCGACATATGCCTCAGGAACTTTGTCTCTTGAGTTGCTGCTCGTGAATTTAGTTCTGGCCAACAGGGACCCTTGCTGTTGGGGTCTGATTCGTAAAGGCCCTTTTATCTAGTATTGAACTTGAGAAATCAATGAACCCGTTTAGGGCCAATTGCTCAGGCCAAATTTGGGCTGCTCTGGTTCAAAAACATCAAAATAATGGGAAAGCAGAAAATATTTCGTTCTTAGTAATAAATTTGCAAAATCGAGGTTTTAATTTTGGGTCAAATGGCTAGGACGAAAGTAGGCCTCCCGAGCCTCGAGGGCTCATATTCGTCGGGTTGCCCGTAAGTTCAGTTTTACGGACAAATCTGCCCAAAACGGGCCGTGTCACGGCCTGCCCGAATCATGGGGTCAAGGGGCTCATATGGCTAAAATAAGAGGTTGGATTTTTGGTAGTGTCTGAGGGGAAAATAGGAGTCCATGTTGATGGCCTAATTTTCTATAGGTCACCCAACAGAGGGGTGCCCAAATGCTACCCGGACGAACAGTCGGACCCCCAAACCACTCGATTTCGGGTGGCTGACTGTGGCATGCCGCATCAGGTAAATGCGGTAGCGGTACCGTACGAGTTACCGAGCTTTGGAAAACGAATGCAGATGGGCCGGAGTACCGTATCCGGAAGTAACCACGCCAGCCAGTTTCTGTACCATACCAGTTCCATGAATGTCAAACCTGTAGTCAAGCCGAATCTGAAATAATCGCTGCAACCCGTACCATACCAATGCCAATCCCGAAATAATCATTCGGAGTTGCTGTATCCCATACAGTGTCAATGCCGAACCAAATCCGAACCTGAGACATGTCGAATGCCGTACAATGCCGCAGCCCCGTGATATAACCGAACTTGTGTCTAACCAGAGTGCCGTGCCCAAATCGAACCAGCGGCCACACCGAAGTGACAAAGTCGAGCGGCACATACCGAAGTAACACCAGCGGCAACACCATGCCGACCATTTAACTCCACCCACTCAAAACACGCAGATTACGGCGAGGCTAGGAATCAGATAAATCAGGTAAATCACACAAGGATGCACAATTATCGGGAACTCGAAAGAATCGCCAGACTCTGGGTAAATAAAATAATTCCGGGCTAAAATCCGTTGCGAATAATTTCAATAGAATTTAATCAGATAATAAATAATCAGTGGTTTTCCTTTCTTTTATTATTTGTAGTTAATCTCTTCATTTTTAATTCTATTACCGAAAATGATGAAAATAACGAGTAGTTCCCTCGAGAATGAATTCCGATAAGATTCAAATAAATAGCAATTATTCCATCATTCTCACTCCTATTATCTCAAATTCTTTTTCCCAAATTTAACTTCGATATTAAAATTAACAAAAATCCGGGGCATTATTTCCCCACCAATTGTATGATGCAGAAGAGCCGTGCAAAGGCCTATTCCCGTATTCCCGTCCCGCGGCTAGTCGCTTCGGTTTCAGACTCGGAAGACGAAAACAATAGGTACTAGGCACGACAGGCATGGCAGTCCCTTTCGTCGATTTCAAGGGTCAGTGTCAATAGTTGATATGGAGAATATTAGGGGTCTCTTTCCGACCCCTAATTTTTCCCGATGGCTCCGATGGAAATCCCGGTCAATCCTTCTCTTAGGCACTTACCCAAGGTCCAGTCCTTCATATTTCGGGTGGCCGACTGGGTTGCGGCCGCCCGACAACGGTACTGGACTTTCAAGCGACAGATTTGGGGTTAAAGGTCAGCACGCGGCGATGGAGCAGAGGAGCGTGACCAGAGGAGACTGAGGGGTCGAGGGTCTTGTAGGACTATCCCCCTTGGTTGTGCCAGGCGGGCTCGGGCCTGGGTTCGATTGGTAAGACCAAGAGGGTGCCGGTGAGTCCCCCCCTCCCTTAGTTCTCTATTTTTAGTTGATTTAATTTTAAATTTATCCCCTTTTGTTTTTCTCTATTTTTAAACGTCCCGTCTTTGACACGGTCGAAAACTGGCTCTGAGACCGACGACGAAGAAGTACCGCGAGGAAAGAGGAAAAGAACTTGAAAAAGAGAGTTGAAGAGTGATTGAAATTATTGAGCGGGGCGAGGAAGGAGCGAAGTCATATATCCCCACTCAACGGGGATGGAAGGCGACTACGTCCCCGCCCTCTTTTGACTGTACGCGGGGTGCATGCCGGCATAGGCTGTTGTGACCAGCATTGAAGTGGGGAGTGACTAAAACACCTCACGGGTGGTCGTCACGACAGTCGAGGGTCTTGAGCACGAGCCTTTTTTTTAGGGCCCGTTCGGGTCCCTGCATGTTCGGGATACTGATGACATTCTTCTAACCTACCCGTCTTAAAGCACAAACCGAGGAAATTCAACGTGCATGCGAGTGGAGGAATGCTTAGCCCACGAGGGGGAAGGAACCTGATTGGCGGGACCAGCACCTGCGGGTGCACCATCCGCCAACCACAATTTGTTGTGAGAGGCTTGAGTGTGAACAGTCCTGTGGGAGCGATGCCACCGGGCTAAGCTCGGTTGGTACACCCACAGATTGATGAATACAGGCTTGTGGGACTGATGCCACTGGGCCTAGCTCAGCTGGTACACCTGCAAACTGTTGAAAACAGGCCGGTGGGGTCAAAGTCATTGGGCCTAGCTCAGTTGGTACACCCCCCCCGACTGTGGAAATACAGACTTCAGTTCGAACTCCGTTGAAAGCGGCAGGATGAAATACTACAATCCTGAATTACCTAGGGCACTGTGGTTTGTAGGAGGTGCCATGGGGCTCCGCCTCGCCTTTGTCTTTTGGGACAACCGTTAAAATTAGTATGATAGGGGGAAGACTTGTGCAGCCTCTCCCCGCACACCACAGTGCGGTCGTGGGAACCCGTCAGATGGTAAACTGTGTCGAGCAAGGCACACTCCGTTGAAAGCGGCAGGATGAAATACTACAATCCTGAATTACCTAGGGCACTGTGGTTTGTAGGAGGTGCCATGGGGCTCCACCTCGCCTCTGTCTTTTGGGACAACCGTTAAAATTAGTAGGATAGGGGGAAGACTTGTGCAGCCTCTGCCCACACACCACAGTGCGGCCGCGGGAACCCGTCAGATGGTAAACTGTGTCGAGCAAGGCACAGGCAAGGGGTGCTCTGGTGGGGGCTCGCAGAGATACTGGCGTGCAGATCGTTCAACGGCCCTGGGCAATGGGACGAGAGACTATCGAATTATCTAGCAGCCGGTAATCCACAAAGTCTCCGTTCGAGCAGCTGAAGCCTCGGGTGCCGTCTACCTGGCTGTGTTCTATTCGGGGGTACAAGGGTAAAAGACAATCGTGCTGGCTTGCAGCTGGTTCCCTTCAAGGTGAGTGCACAACAGACACTGACGTGCAATGCGTTCATCGGACTTGGGTATGAAAAGACTAATCAAGTCGGCCGGTAGGTGGTTCCCCCAGAAGTTTCCATCAGAATGGACGGAGCGGTTGAAAGGCGCGGACTGCGCTGAGCACCTGCCAAAAAGAAAAGGGAAGAGATGGGAAACTGACGAAGGAGCGCGGGAGAATGGATATGGAGAAGGGGCGGGGGGTAACGGCTTACTCATCCCTTGACGAAAAATCAAGTGAGGGAAAGTGTTGAGATGGGCTTTTCAGGGCAGGCGACCACATATCTAGAGTCAATTTCATAAGAGGTGAGTGTAATAAGAGATAGAAGAAAAAGTGCAGCGCAGAGGACTCGAGAAGGAAAAGAAGAGAGAAAGGATGGGATGGAAATCGCATAACTCAACCGTTTCTCTATGGATTTGTGCAAGAAAAGATGCGAAGCTCGGGTTTTTGGTCATTACAAGAACAATGGCGGTGTCAGAATTAGCAATAAGGCGCTAGTTTTTATGATACAAACGCTAGGACTTGCGCAAAGAGGTAGGATTCTATGATGTGCTACAAACGGTAATGTATCTTCTCACTTTTTAGCAGGAGATTCATCCACATTTTGCACTTTACATGAATGGTAAAGAAACTTACCTGTTGAGCGTGCGTTGCTCATCCGAATGATGGGAGTAGCGGGAAGTCAGCAGTGAAGGTACGTGGTGTGAAGGGGAGGAGCGACCGTTGTCGAGTCAAATACCCTGACAAGGGCATTTGCCGGGGATTTTTGAACGTCGGACGTTGTACGACTCTTTCGTTGTGTTGAAGGACCTGATGAGACCGACATTGCCAAAAGTTTATTCAGACCAGACCTGTGACCGAGAGAATAAAAGTTCCGAGTTTTAGTTCGGACGCCAGTGACGTCCGAGGGTAGCAACAATAACTGGAAGTGCTTTGCTTTTGTCGGAGCCGCAAGAGCATGAGGACATGGGAACGCAAAATTTAAACCTTTTATATGCGCCAGGGATCGGGTGACGGCACGTCAAAAATGGGGTGCTGTTTAATTATTTATTTATGAATTGTTGGGCCCGCGGGGTTTGATTTCACACCAAGGGTCGGGAAACCGGCATTGGGTGACCGTCAAGCTGCGGCCGTGCGGCCATTCGACGGGGAGTAGGTCAGAAAGCAAGGCCACTAGGCCTTGAGTAGGCGCTGTTGGGCCACAAGCAACGATGTGTGGGCCAGCGGCTTTAAGAGATCGTGGAGTGAGTGCTTGCGGTAGTGACTATTGGAGTTGCAGCACTTGCGGTTTGCGCCGGAAAGACATCTTTACTTTTTCTTAGGTTCGCTGCACATGCAGTTTTCGATCATGGCCACCTTTTTTTTTTTTTTTTGCCGCATGCAAGGCGAGCGGTTTTGAGTTCTGGGCTATCTGGTGTTGTGGGTGATGGTGTGGGATTACCCAGGACCACTTGGGACCATCTTGGGACTGAGTGGGGCCTCCTTTGGATGCGGACAGGATGGATTTGAGACGGCATGGACTAGCGGTTGGTTGGGGAGTGTCCTTGAAGGATGTGGTGCAGTAGGGACTGCGTTGAGACTGTTGGGATGTAAGGCCACATGAGATTGGATCATGGGAGCGCCCTCTTAAAGAGTTATTTCATTTCGATATCTCAGTGGACCCAACCTTGGTGAGATAAAGCACTTGGAAAAGGGCGCGGACCGTGATTCAGGGAAAAGGCCATAACTTGTTGAGTTGTGTGCCGCATATTTTTCTACAGCGGTCATTTTCCCTCGATTAATATGTTATTCGGCTTTCTTGAGTGGGCCGATTCAAATTTCACTCAAGGTCAGTTGAATGACTCAGACTTCCTTTCACACATGTGTGAACCCGCACTTTGCTCGACCCTATTCATTTTGAATGTCCAAAAGAAAAGGTAGAGGAAAGTAGTGTGAGTCGTGCCTGTGAATGAAGAAGTCCGACTTGAGTATAGTATTGCACTGGTTTTCTCTTGAACTTGTTGTCTGTGCATGTTCTGCAGGTAGGTAGAACGATGTTTGCAAAGGAGATTGATTATGCCTATTTGAGATAAAGAAGAGGATTATCCTCTTTGTACCTTCCACCTGCCTGCTTGTGAAAGTGAAAATTGTTATTTTGAAAAAGATAAATTCAGTGAGTGTCATAAAATGAATTCAATTCAAATAAAGCGAAATCAGGTCAAACAGACTTAGTCTTCTCCCAAGGAATGACCCTTTCTACCCCGAATGACCTTATCTACCTTTTCCTGTCTAAATGATTCTCAGTTTTTATCTCTTCTGATTTCTTTTTGTCCCACTTACCTAGGACTCAGGAGATGAGAATAATTGAAAGCTACTTGGGGCGGGGGTTCGTTGCCTCAGGAGTCGGCCCTATTATCGACTCAAAGTGGGCCACTTCTACGGGGGGGGGGTACTTTGCCAATTCGGTGGAGACGGCCCGACTTCTAAAATCCGAGTTGTGTGCTCGGGCGAGGAGGAAGAGTACCTCAGCCCACTTCCGAGACGGAGAGGCATGCAACACTTCAAGCAATGCCCCTGATCAAGAATCATTCGCAACGCAGCCTTTCATCCAATAAGATTGAGAAAGTATGGAGACAGGTGTGAGCGTGTATAATCTTAGGTTGGCGGTAGGTTAGAAATGACATTGGCAACATGTCTCATCAAGTCAAAACTAAGGCAGTCCGACTACCTTGTCGGTTGCATCTATGTTATTGTTTGTAGCCAACTCCTCGTTGGCGGTTGTATGATTGTTTTGTAGAGTTCAACCCGGGATGGTCGGATTTATTTTGAACTTGTGTTATTAAATATATTTTATGATGATTCAATTTTTTTTAGTTATCATTTCAGATTGGATTTGTTTCTATCGACTATGGTCGATTTCTTTTGATGTAATTATTTATGGATATTGTAACTTTCTTTTAATCGTGCGTCTAAAGGGACCAGGATCAACGTCAGGTTTCACGCTTGGTTGAGACCAACCTAATCGACCGACGTTTGCTTCGTACCTAGGAGATCAGCGCCCTAGGAACGGACAACGCTCGGGTCCGCTTGGTGTTAACCAAGCGTATCTATACCACAACGAACGAGCAAACGCCCTCGGCTGACCTACCTCTGCAATTGCATCTAAAAGCTTTCTCACGTGGGTCAGTAGCTCGGTAGGGGATATGCCCCTAAGGGTGGTAACAGCCCCTTAAGGAATGAAAGTTTATGGCCCGCGGGAACCTATCCTGTCATAGGGGACCGCGGGATGTACAGTTGGCGACCCCGGCTAGAGCGGCGAAGGAGCGACACGACCTCGGCCGTCTTGGCAGTTCGCAGGATTATTTTACGTCGTTCCGAAGTTGTCTCTGTTTTTGTTTCGTTTACTCCTGCGTGACATGGCCGGGAGGGCTCCCACACCTTTGCGAAAAGGTGAGAGCCGATGCACTCACACCGTGACGAGGCAAAAAGTGATGATATGAGAGAGAGAGAGAGAGAAAGAGAGAGAGAAAAAAAAAAAATCGAACGAGAGAGAAAGAGATAGAGAGAGAGAGAGAAAGGAGGACGTGAGAGAGAGAGAGAGGAGGAGGACGTGAGAGAGAGAGAGAAAGGAGGAGGACGTGTGTGTGAGACAGAGAGAGAGAGAGACAGAGAGACAGAGAGAGGAGGACAAGAGAGAGAGAGAGAGAGGGAGAGAGGAGGGGGACGCGTGAGAGAGAGAGAGGACGAGAGAGAGAGAGAGAGAGAGAGAGAGAGAGAGAGAGAGAGGAGGACGCGAGAGATAGATGGATAGAGAGAGAGAGAGAGGGGGAGCGAGAGAGAGAGAAAGAGAGAGAGAGGGGGGGACAAGAGAGAGAGAGAGAGAGAGAGAGGAGGAGGAGGAAGTCCTGACGCTCTTCTTGACCTGGCCATACTGATGATGAGCGTCGCAATCGATTGATTATACATGGTGCAGACCTTCCTCTCGTGGTGCTCGATACGATATAGCACGGAGCATCACGACAGACATGTCTGGTGCTGTCCCTCCTCTTCGTCCTTCCACATGGTGGAGGTTGTGCGCTAAATGGCACGGTATGTATCTGGTGGCCTCTTTTACCCCCATGTTTCAGAGAGCAAGGGAAGTCTCAGGATGCGCCTAGGAAGATCCGTCCATTTAGCGGATAGAAGGGGCAGGGTCGAGAGCTCTTTGTAGATCTAGAGTGAACAGTTGAGCATTGAAGATCGAACGAAGAAAGGGCAAGGTGAAAGAACTTGAAGGGAGAGAGAGAGAGAGAGGTTGTTACCTGCGAAGGAATTGAGTGGCAGCTTATCCGGATTGAATGATGAGTGTGGCATGCTTCACGATCTTTCTTGGCATGGTGAATTTTGACCGCCGATGAAGCTCGAGGGAGCCGATCCCTTGGAAGAACGATGAGGAAGAGAATTGACGGGTACGAATACATCATCGTTTGTGTCTGCTAACCGTAGCGCCATAGCTGCGGAAGTTACAGTCGTAGTAAGGTTAGCATGCACTGGTAGCCACCAACGACCGATGGAGCTATACTGCCAAGTACAGAGGCGAAGAATTCTGAGAGATTTCGTGCAGATCGGGCCGAGTTCGACTCATAGTGCGCATTACACCGCAAGAATACACACACACACACACACACACACACACACACACACACACACACACACACACACACACACACACACACACACGCGCGCGCAGAAAGAGAGAGAGAGAGAGAGAGAGAGAGAGAGAGAGAGAGAGAGAGAGAGAGAGAGAGAGAGAGAAGAAAGGAGTGCTTATTGGTATGCATCCTCCCATATTCTCGAGGGAGTTTCATTCTCAATTTGCGTACTATAACGGGTGATTATCTCGACACGTACCCGTTTCTGTTTTAGGGGAGGATTCATTTGCAGAACTTAGCCTGCATCTTACCAAATTCCAAAAAAAAAGTCAGTTTTTGGAATGTCAATGAATCTCTCCACTCATTAGAGGAAGGTACATTTTCTTCATTTGGTGAGGAGGTATAGTGCTGCCATTCGTGGTCATCATCGGTATGTGCATCTTGATCTGCACCCCGCTTGCAGACTGTTCCTCCGTATGGTGTTCGTTGGCTGGGCCGCAAACTCCATCTTGCTCAGAACCTTTGTCCCAACAACGAGTTGCTCTGCCTTTGAAGGTCGTGACCATCTCCGACGAGCCATGCTCATTCCCCGACCTCTTAATAGCTGGGCAAAGCGAAAGCGGTTGAAGTTTCAAGACAAGCGGTTTGGAGGAGTGAGGAACGCCAGGGGTAGAGAAAGAGGGAGCACTTACCTGATGAAGGACTCGCGAAGTTGTGGAGTCTGCAGCAAGTCTACTACATCTGTTGTGCGGTGAGGAAACGGTAGGCTGATGGCGGCCTCTTGACTCTATGGGTGGTGGTGCACGACGGTTTTAGAAACTCACCGGGTTCAGACATAGCAGGGATTGACAGATTAAAAGCTTTGTCTTGACCCATTATAGGAGTTCTAGCTGCTAGACCGGAGATCGGAATGTTGATTGGGCCAGCACTTCCAGGTGCTGCTGTTGAGTCCTCAGGTGGGGCTGCACTTCCATTCCGTGCAATGCAATGTTGGCCAGCACTTCCATTCCGTGCTGCTGTCGAGTCCTCAGGCAGAATGCTGCAATGCAATGTTGGCCAGCACTTCCATTCCGTGCAATGCAATGTTGGCCAGCACTTCCATTCCGTGCTGCTGTTGAGTCCTCAGGCGGGGCTGTCGAGTCCTCAGGCGGGCCAGCACTTCCAGGTGCTGCTGTCGAGTCCTCAGGCGGAATGCTGATTGGGCCAGCACTTCCATTCCGTGCAAAGCAATGTTGGCCAGTACTACTGTGTTCTCGACTTCTGCCAGTTTCTCTGCATCTAGATACCATACCGCTCGTGCTACTATTGTATGCACCTCTTGCTATTGTATGCACCTCTTGTATGTAACGTTTGCATGCAACTCACCTCTTCCTTGTCCCTTGTCTACGTCACTCGCCTATGTCACTGCTCTATGTGACTCTTCGCTCCATGTGACTCTATGTGACTCTATGCGAGTCTGCTATGTGAGTCTGCTTATGTGAGTCTTCTTAGATGTAAGACTGGTACATATATTGTCACAAACCTATCAACTAAAAGAACGCACTTTGCAAAAACAAAAAACTGTATGGGGCAAGTTGTAACTGCTTTCCCCAAACTTTTCTTTTTCTTGGATCCCAATTTAATGCTTTGCTTGCACCAATGTAGTTTTCTGCCTCTTTTTTTTGTTTCTGGGTCAGACATCTTCCTGCTCTCAAGGACATTTGCACAGCAAATATGGAACCCCAGAAGTTTCGCCAATGCAGAGATAGAGAAATAAAAGGTCATAATGTAAAAGGTACTGCAGCAATGTGTTTCAGCAGCAAAGGGTCATTTTGCGAGTGAAGCACAGATTCACAGCTTCTTACATTTATGAGTGAAGTCTCTAAGACACCTGCAGTAATTAGGTTCCAGCCAAAAGGTATGGTCCTGCAACGACGACAAACCACACGGCCGCAAATCCAACCAAGTCATTGAAGTTGTCGAAATAAAGGGAGGGAAAGAAAAAAGTGAGCACTCCACTCAACATGTCACCACTAAACGATGCTCATTGTGTGCTCAGGAACAGCTTTGGCAGGCATGATGGGATTGCTGCAGCACACTGAGAATATCAATACCAGAGAGGGAGAAATGCAAAGACCTGAATATGGCTGCATGGACAGACAGGTTCAACTAAAAAAGTGACCATGCGAGTATGATCCAGGCCATAAGTTCATGACGTAATAGAAATGCATTGTCATTTTTTTAATACAAGCAGGATCCCTCCAAATACTCAGCACAATAGCAGCGTACGTGCCCGCTGCACGTGGAAGAACAAGTGATCTTGTGGCATACACATCGAGCCCAATCAAACTGTGCGCTGGCGGAATCCCGCAGAAGGGCTCAGTAGTGCAGCGTCCCATCAGTCACGATAAAACTCAACAGAGACAGCACTTGTACATGTGAGTCTGCCCTCTCAGCAACTACTGTCAGAACATCTATGAAAGTCAGCTCGGCTAACTTCCTCACATAACACCGTGCTACACCGTACAGTCGGCACCAGACTGTGATGGGCAGGCCACAGCCCGGTCCACCGTCAGTGTCTGGCAGTAGGTTTTGATGCATCAGCCGTTTCTCGCAGAAGGTTTTGCTACCACACACCTGTCTGTTGCTATTGTTTGCTGTTGCTGTTGATGCCGCGAATTGCTGCTATTGTGGCTGACTGTTGTCTACTGTCTTCCCCCCGGAAGAGAACGTGTGGCAACTACAGCTGAATTTGGGCCAATTTTCAATGTAGATACAGACTTCTGACAGCAGGTTTTGGTACAGCAGCCATTTCCTAGAGTAGGTTTTGATACCAGCCATTTCCTAGACTAGGTTTTGATACCGCTCCTCTGTCTATTGCTGCTGTTTGCTTCTGCTGTTGCTGCCGCCAATTGCTGCTATTATGGCTGACTGTTGCCTACTGTCTTCCCCCCCAAATAGAACGTGTGGTTACTATAGCTGACTTTGGGGCAACTTTCAGTCCAGGCCACACGGTGGTAGTAGCGGATCCTGCCCTTGCTAGCAGTAGATTTCTAACAGTAGATGATGGCGCTGGTGATGATAACAGCAGAATTCTCTTTAGCAGCCCGTCGTGCTGCCTGCTGATCGTGTTTTGCGACTGTCGGTAAATGTGAGCGTCCCTGGGGGTTTTGGTTGCGATTAGAGAGCTTCCATCATCAACTTTGGGGCGATATATTTTGGGTTAATTATGTGTGCATGACTGCTTTGCAGGTATGCATCATCTGCTAATGCATCTCACAATGGGCCTCGCTCCACCACTCCCCAAATGTGCAAAATGAGGATGAATCTTCCGCTAGAACACGGGAAACTGCACCAGATGGTGAGAGGTGGAGCAAAACCCAATGGGTGGGTGGCTCCGGGCGTACTCACACTAGACCTTTTAGACTAATCTCTAGACGCAATTAAGGTCAGATGCATCCAGAAATGCTCTTGCATTCCCTTTTTCTCCCTTTCCTCCCAAAGTTCGTCTTACTGTCCTTCCTTTCGACATCACCATGCTCTACTTTCGATGATGCCAGAAGTCGACTAATCTCTGGACGCAGTTGCGGTCAGATGCATCCAGAAATGCTCTCGCATTCCATTTTTCTCCCTTTCTCCAAAAGCTCATCTTACTCTACTTCCTTTCAACATCTCCATGCTCTACTTTCGGTGATTCCACAATGTGTCTAATTTTATTTCTTATTTTTGCGGCAACCGTTCGAGTCACCGTATGAACTCCTCATTCGTACATTCCACACTTTCGCAACTTTCCACCCATCTCATCTCCCAGAACCAGCATCTCTCTCTCTCTCTCTCTCTCTCTCTCTCTCTCTCTCTCTCTCTCTCTCTCTCTCTCTCTCTCTCTCNCACACACACACACACACACACACACACACACACACACACACACACACACGTAATCCCCACACCATCCCCTTTTCCAAGCCAATATATTCTCCCTTCCCCCCCTTCACACCACCTGTTGGCTCTCACCTGACAGGAACCAACGCGACGAACTCCCGCGTTTGTGGCACCAAGGCCGTACAGACGTATCCAGCAACGAGAACAGCTGCAATGCCTTTCGACAATCTGGTAAAGCCTGAGAAGGCACCCCGCATCTGAAAACCCCAATGCGAAAATAAACATAAAAAGGACGGTCACAGTTTTTAAAAGCGGATCAAAAACTTTGCAAGCCACATCGTCATTCACTTTCTGCTGCATTCAGAGTCACTATCTAAAACCACGTTCCATTGGTTAGACTGGACCTGGAGTCGGAAAATCTTCCTCAGCGATTCAACGCCAGCGTGACAATCTCCACCAGGACAGAAAGCTCGCATTTGTGACGAAAGTCAACGCCCAGACAAGGGTCAACGCTCGGACGAAAGTCAACGACCGTGCAAACGTCCAACGCCATCGGGGAAAATTCAACGCCCGGGCGACAAAGCCAACGTCAAGACAACCAGCGGCAAGACGAAAGTCAACGGCAGGACAAAAAACAGCGCCAGGACAAAATCAACGCCATGACGTCAGTCAATACCAGGACGCAAGCCACTGTTAGGACGAAGTCAACTCCAGCACTCAAACACAACACGCGGTCTGCCGCAGCAGAACCCGGGGAACTCAGCGGTAGGGCTCGCAACTGGCATTCAGGAGGTCGTGGGTTCAATCTCCATTGGCCTCATGTACCTTCCTGGTCGTGCTTGGCGCCCGCCACCTAGAGATAAGACCACTGGATCCCCCGATCGGCATCGAGCAGAGTCTGCTGATGTTCGTAGGGGAGGGGACGTGAGGAGAGGCACCGGGATTCGTCCTGTTGGCATGGTCCGTGATGCTACCGGCTGTCCCTGGCCGGTATCGCCCACCTGCAGGTCGCGAGTAGCCCCCGCATGTTCTCTCGAGAACACGGTTCTGGCTGCTACGGGGTTCCCGTATGACTATAATTAGGAGTAGTGGTAGGTAGGTAGCGTGAGGTGAAATTGAGAGAAGAATGTAGCTTACTTAAAAAAAAGAAGAACCCGGGGAGCTCGCCTATGGCCAAAACCCAGTTCAGCCTCTGAAACGGGCCGGAAAAGAAAGAAAAAGAGCGGAAAGAAAAGAGAGAGAGAAAACAGAAACCAGGGGAAGAATAGGCAGGGAAGACACTAGAGGAAGGGACAATGCGGAAAAAGAAAGACGGTGGGGGAAGGAGATAACGAGAAGAAGAGAAAGTTGGGAGAGGGTACGAGGAAAAGAAAGGGGAGAAAAAGAAGAAAGATAGGAGAGGGAGAGAGAGAACGAGCAATGAAGTAGAGGGATGAAATTGACACAGAGGACATGCGAGAGAAAGAGAAGAAATGCTAATATGTAGCAAAACAAGAAAAAGGAGCGACGGGCCCGATCTTCGCGTAACGACGACGAATACCCCTCTCTCTCTCTCTCTCTCTCTCTCTCTCTCTCTCTCTCTCTCTCTCTCTCTCTCTCTCTCTCTCTCTCTCTCTCTGTGTGGGACGAACGCGGGATTGCAGGGACCTCCTCGTCGCCGAGATGAGGGAAAACTGCAATCTTCAGGAATTTGAAGACATAGCGCCGGAGCACTCACCAAATGCGAAAAAGACAAACTATGGCGGGTGCATCTTTCCACGATCTGGCGGAAGATCCATCCCTCATTCACAGCATTTGGTGAGTAGTGCAGCACGACCCCATGCGCGAGCGGCGTGTTGAAAGTCAATCCCTCCGCGAGGAAGCAATCAATGCTGTTTGACCGTCCATTTTTATGATAGCAAATCCGTTGTCTTTTAGTGTTGACTCACGAGTGGGCCATGGCTCTCTCAGCCGTCAGCCTGCCGGTGTTGGCGAACGCGACTGCTGCCTCCCAGAGTAAAAGGGCCGTTGTTAAAAAAACAAAACATAAAAAAGACATTTTGGCAAACATGACTTGGCAGCAAAGAAAGAACGAACAATCGTTAGGGAGTAGGTCCTCCCTCTGTCAACGGTTAGTGAATGGCGAAAGGCATTTTAATCCTCATAGTAACTAGTGAGTGGGGGAAGTACAATAAATACAAGGGGAGCTACATAGCTTCTTTTCCTTTTTCCTTTTAAAAAAAAAAAGGGGGGGGG
>BFEA01000889.1:106110-119509 GCA_003427395.1 Chara braunii | reverse complement strand
CTCTCTCTCTCTCTCTCTCTCTCTCTCTCTCTCTCTCTCTCTCTCTCTCTCTCTCTCTCTCTCTCTCTCTCTGTCCCGTCGCTCCCACTGCCCGTGGTTCGGTCCCCTTCAAGACGCCTGTTGAATACCGTTCAAGACGTCTGTCGAACGCGGGAGACGATGGCCGAGTTTGAACACGCCCGCAAACTGTCGATTGCGGGAGATGCGGCTAACTGGCCGACGTGCACCCGAACACTCCCGAAGGCCCGCCGACGTCGCGTGCTGCCCGTTCGACCAAAAAAAAAAACACAGTGCATCTTCCCCTGTCCCCGCCCGAGATTCATTTCGGGGCGGCACCCGAAGACTTCCGAAGGCCTCCTCCCCCCCGCAAAGAAAAAAAAGAGTGTATCTTCCTCGGCCCCTGTGCTGAATTCAGACTCCCCCCAGCGCCCGCCGTTTCGGAAAACACTAAGGAGTTCCCCACGGGCCCGCCCCTCACCACGGCACGTTTCCCAACACTGGCAACCAGGGTCTCGTGGGAGCGTTAGGCGAGACCCGCTACATGCTTTAGAAGTGTTAAGGATGAAAATTATTGGGCCGGAGTCCCACAATTCAACCCGGTAAAAGTATCTGACAGCATCAGCCAGCTTAGCTTTGCGCTTCAGAGGAGGGGAATAGACTAGGAACGACTCCGGTCCCGAGGACCTTTGCCCTGTTGGCCCTACTGTGAGCAAACAAGGAAAAAGGAAAAAAGGGTTGCCTTCACAGCCTATAAAGCCACACAAACCAAAAAGACAATTCCAAAATCTAACTGTTTTTCCTAATTAGCCTCCCGTCGTTTCTTATCCCCTTGTCTCACCTCCTACTCATGTCCTATTCCTACTCCCAGCTCCTGCTTCCGTTCTTCCCCTTTCCCACCTACTGCGGTGAGGTCTATCTTAGCACTCCTTCCTCTTGCAATCTCCATCTGCCTGTCTCTTGCGACCCATCATCCGAGTGCCCAGGATTTGTCTTCTACTTCCCCTATTTGCTATTCAACCCCTGGCCTAGCTATAATCTTTCTCCCTCAATCTTCACCATCCGCTCACTTTGACCCCGCGTTTCTCTGAACCATTTCAGGCCTGATTCCCAATTTCTGGTCCTGCTAACTTTCCTCCTCCAGTCTTCCATCACTGCTCTTCGAAGGAGTTGTTTGAATGTTTGTAGGGTTTGCTTGTTGGTCAACTCCGTGGATTTGAAGACTTTGTCGTTCCTCTCCTGCCAAATGACTGTGAACCCAACTGCCCTTGTCACTTGTGCAACATAGCCCCAACCCTTTGTCATGTTGTGTCCATCGTGTATTCCCCCCAGCAGACACCATTTTTTTGTCCATGCAAATACTCCATTGGAACAGCTCTCCCAAAACCTGGTCCACCAGAACCAGATCCCGCGAGAGACTGGGCAATCCCACCATAAATGTACTGTAGATTCGAAGGCCCAGTCGCACCTTGTGCATTTCAATTCGACCTTCACTCCTCTCTCCGCTAGCCACACCGCGGATGGAGTAGCTACCATCGACGCCAACCACAAGGTAGATGCTTGTCTCTGACATGGGATCCTCTTCAGTTGTTCCCAACATCGTTTGAGGGCTTTACTAATCTGCATAGGGTCGAGGGCCAGAAGCTGAGACCATCTTGCTCTTGCCACCACTTCTGGGTGCTTTATTGGAATCAAGCTCTTATAACCAATTCTCTGAGTGTAGTTGAATAGACAGACATTCTCTCCTCACCTTTCCATAACCCTCCACTCCCACATTCTCGGGTCTAGCTTCAACTCTGCTATTGGCTTGCCATTTGCCACCAATGACATCGATCGTGCTCCTTCCTAGTCTCTTGATATCACTCGAACTTGGGATAAAGCCATTACCAGGCTAGGTGTGGTTCTGGTTCGTCTTCCACCAGTTTTTCGGTGTTATGGTAGTTCCATCTTTGGAACACCCTTTACCCATTTGCCTGTGTAAGCTTGAGTTCCCACAGGCTGAAGCCTTGTTCCTCTTGTTGGGTATACCATGTGCCTGGCGGGTCCACGACTTTTAGAGACATTCCTCCGGGATGGTTTTAACTACAGTTGACAGTCTTTCCTATGCACCTCGCAGTTGTCCCAACTTTATTTTCAGGTTTTCACTTGATATCCAAGTTTCTGCGAAGTTGTCCTAGATGTCTTTGATCCTGAGCACCCCCTTCTCTATCCACGATCTGTCGAAGCTCTCGGCTTGTGTGTCAGCCTTAAACCATGATCCGTTGTTTGTTCTGATGTTAGAATTCTCAAATATGGGTTGGGCCAGCACTTCCACCTTCATTCTAGGGGGGACCCAGACATTTAGACTCAACCTCTTCCAAGCCTGAACGATGGCAGCCCACAATGGAGACTTAATCCCGTTGCATTGATAGGAGTAAAGCAATAGACAGGTCCATACATCCTCTGTCCTTGGGAGGTTTCACTTGCTCGCTAATGTTTTCTCAGCTAAGTGCACCCAGTCCAGTGGCAGGTCCTCCAAGCAGGCTCTCACTATCCACTTGACCAGCATAGTTTCATTCTGCTTTTGTGGGTCTGTCATTCTTAGTTACCCTTCCTCTCTTGGTAAACATAACATTTCCCATGCCACCTTTGAGATAAATGATTCCTGGTGTCCTGAAAAGGGTTTCCATATGAATCTCGTTGCCCTCCTCCTTATTAGCTTATATGTGCAATCTCCAATTTTCCTCACCGCCCCAACAAACTACAGTAGAGCAAACAGAGCACTGTTCAAAACCATTGATCTACCAAATATAGACAGATGTGGAGCCTTGCCCCATATCGTTATTCGTTGTAGAGCTTTTTGGAGTAGGAGGCCGTCTTGGGCAGTTGCGCAGTCCATCAGAGAGATCTGTATTCCCAGAAAACTTTATGAACCCTCTTGCTCTATCCTTCTCATGCCCCATTCCACTACTGATTGATGTTGCTCTGGCAGTAGGAAAATTGACTTATGTCTGTTGATTCCAGTCTCTGACAACTCACAGTACTCATCCAAATAGTCTTTCGCGTCCTCATTGAGTCTGATATGTTCTCAGAGACCGCAAAGAGGTCGTCTGCCAATGCCTTCACCTTGTATGAGGCTGACGCAATTGACATTCCCCTAATTTGCGGGTTCTCCTTTATGTTGTTCAAGACTACTTCAAATTGTAGCGCAAACAGCAGGGGGGCTAGTGGGCGCCCCTGTCTCAGAGATCTGGTTAGGGGGAACTCCTCCGAGAGTCTGTCGTTGATCATCATAACCGCTGTTGAAAATGCGTATAGCGACTTAGTCCACTTTATGAAGTTCTCCCCAAGGTCCATCCATCTTAGCGTGGTCAAAACGTATGACCAATTGACTCGGTCATACGCTTTTTTCAAGTCAAGCAGCAAGACCGACATGTTCAAGCCCTCTCTTTGCACTAGTTCCAGCGTTTCGATGGCTGTAATTATGTTGTCAAAAATTGATCTCCCCCTTACAAAGGCTGCCTGATCTGACTTTACCAAGTCCGGTAAATACCGACCTAGCCTTCTTGCCAAGATTTTGACCAGAATTTTGTAAGAGATATTCAATAATGATACCGGTCTCCAATTTCTGATTTCCGACCGTTTTCTTTTTTGAACAATACCGAGATTACCCCTCTGCACATGCTGGTTGATAATCTTCCCCCTATCAGCACCTAATTATAGATCTCAACTAATTCTCCCTCTATCGTTTGCCAAAGCTCTACATATAGCTCTGTCGGTAGTTCATCACATCCGGGAGCTTTGCCTTCATCCATCGCCCTCAGTGCTTCCCTAGCTTCCTGTTCTGTCACCGGACGATCTAGGTCCAGTCTGCTTGTTTGGGTCAGTTTGATCATTGTGTTCTCCCAATGTCTGTTCCCTTCTTGAAGTTCTATCGTGACTGCAGCTCCCTTGGTGCGTGAGGTTAGGATGTCTTTGTAGTACATCGCTGCATAGTTGCAAAACTCCGTTAGTTCCTTCGCTACAACCTCCCCACTGTCAAACGGGTGTTTCAACTCTGACATTGGAATTGAGGACCTGGAGGGTAACAACTTCATAAATGATTCCCGAGTCATCCGGTCGTACACCACCACTCCTTTCACCTTCAACCTTTCTGCCCAGATCTCTGACTTAAGTATTTGCGCATCATCCCATTCTTTCATCAACTTTGCCCGCTCCTTACCCCACACCACTCTTGAGACTGGGTGTTCCTCCATCCTTTTTTCTGCATACTCTATCATTTTCTTAATCTTTTTCTCAATTTTACTTCTCTCATATGCCAGGATTCGTGAGAAGACATTGAGCAGTTTAGAGAATATTGTCACACCGGAGTCCCACCATTTGGTCAGTGAATTATATTGTGGCTTTGCTACCTGCCAGTCCCTTCAAAACCTTTTCATCCGCTCCCTCAGACCTGGCTCCTCTAAGTTTTGTACACTCAGTCGGAATAGGCCTTTGCCCCTTGTAACTGAGCCTGTTTGCAGTGACAGACTTATTGGCTTGTGATCCGATGACGACTATGTAGCTACCTTCACGTGGTTGATAGATTCCCACTGACCATATGAAGTGAGGAAGAAGTCTAGCCTTCTACAGATTTGGCCTATTTCTGGCCTTGGGTTGGAGAACAAGGTGGAGCCCTGTTCATCGGGATTGTTCAGTCTAAAAGGATCAATTAGATCCAGTTCCGACATCGTGCTAAGCAACGCTTCTTTATCTGGTGTGGTCTGATGATTACCTTCCGGGTCATCTAATGTGAGATTCCAATCTCCCACTGCTATCGTTCTTTCACAGTCTCGGATGACATACAAGGGTTCCTCATAGAATATCCTCCTCTCCCGCTGGTCCGTAGGAGCATAGACAGTTACTGTTAACCATTATGAGTTCCCTATCCCCAATTTCACCCATGCCCATCTTCTCCACAAGTCTGCATAAAAGTCTATTATTACTGTCTCTAGACTTCTGTGGATCAAGATTCCTACACCTCCCTTTGTACCTTGGGTCGGAACCACAACTGTGGCCCATCCCACCATCTACCGAGTGTCTCTATCTTCTCTTCACATAACTTCGTTTCCTGTAGGCACACCACTTGGGTCCTGTACTCATGGATCCAACTCTTCTGTCGCTCCTTTTTGCATCTCCCTCCCGTGTCTCCCAACCCTCTCACGTCCCATGAGGCAATCTTGAGCTTATCTATTCACTCCTCCCTCCATTACCTGTTGGATGAAGTGACCGTCTTGAGTGGAGCTCATGCCCTGGTGCCTGCCTGACGAGCCTGTCAACCAATTAGTTGTAAATTATGTCCGTATGAACTGGGATTCCAGCTTCTTGTCTTTCGACAGTTTTGCCTCCATTTCTATCAAAAACTTCGCTGAGCGACCTGAAGACATTCTTACCCTTCGGAGTTCTTGCCTTTTCTTGTCCGTAATTCATGTCATTGGAAGCAGGCACCACCCTTCTTGTTTCAAGGCTTCCCATTGGTCGTGCACGAAGCGGACATCAAGTAGAGGAATGAAGAATTTCGTTTTCTTCCCGCTTTCTGGTTGTCCACCAGCATCCGGGGCATCAGAATTTTCGAAATCAATCGAAACTAAAACTTATCTTTTATTATTGTCCGAACCAGCGTAGCGATTGTTGTCGGCATTTGTGACTCCGGAGATGTTACCGAAATCAGGTTCATTACTGAATCCGTAGAGATCCTGATAATAAACCATAATTCATTCCTCGATATCGTACAAAACGGTGGCAGGATCTTCGCTTCAATGTTATCATGTTGACCTTTGCTCAAGGCCACGGGAGTCCGCCTCCGCGTTGTCTTCGATCCTGGGGTTCCGATTACGTGAGAACCTTGAGAAGTGTCTGATTGCGAGGAGGAGGATCTTTCTCCTCTCAGTCCCTGGTTCGAGGACACGCTCCCTTCTCTACTCAACCTTCTTTGTTTGCCTGGAGTGAGGCCTCCTCCTTGCTTCCCCTGTGTTCGTTCTTCTGATCCTCTTGCTCCTGACATAAATAGTTATTATCTCGGCAACCTCCTCTCCTGACTTCCAATCCCTGGTCCAGTTCTTTCCTCCTCTCTCTTCTGCCTTCCACCCCCTTCTGCCCCGCTCTGCCATCTCCCGACTATATCATGTGCACCGTTTTGGCTCGTCGTCGCTCCTCTGCCTTGCAACACCGGTGACTCTTGTCTTCGGTATTGTTGCTGGTAGGAAGTTGATCCTCCTCCCCCTGTTGCTCCGTACATGCCTCTAGATACTCCTTGGTGTGCGTCCATCCCTCCTGGTATCCCGAAATACCCAGAATGCCCCTGCGACACCCATGGCATAAACGTTGAAAAATTATTCGGTATGCCTGTCGGTATTCCTCATTGATCGAAGTTTGGGAGGGGACTCCTGGATGCCCCCCTGACGAGAATACTGGTTTATTATGACTTGATGCCATTCCACTTGGTTCTGGTCTGAGTGCCGCACCTTGATCGCCTCTTGTTGCACTCGATCTTGGACCGAGAGGACCTTGATACTCCTGCTTTGCCTCTGATTGGACCCCTCGGTTGGCTTGAGATTGTTGTGGTGATCCATTCTGGGATTGCCGTTGATTTCCCCGACATTGATCGTAGGAGTGAAAGAAAGCCCTGCACCTTTTACATCTTAGAGTATCCAACGACGCCAGGTTGACTGTCATCGTGTCACCTTCATACGTAATGACTGGGATCTTATCCTTCATGGTTTTACGCGCCAGTGATCGATCTCGAATTTCAAATTTATAAGTGATGGTTTGAGTTTAGCTGACTGTGGAGGGTGTGCCACAAGCACCGTCCCAATTGCCTTATGAACTTGAGCCTCCAGATTGAGCATGGCGTTTATCGGGACCTGAACTGCCACCACCCAGAAGTTTGACTCGTCCTCTCTTCTTCGCTGCTCCCTCAGTTATGCACGTGTTAACCAAGGCTTGAAGACCAACACGTATCTCGTCGACCCTAATGTAATTTCGGCATTCCCTTTGTTTATCAGCCATGTGGCCACCGCTACTGACTTCGCAATATAAGAAACTACATTCCGACTTTCCATTTTCACTCTTCCCCTTTTGAACCCTTTTGCCTCAAAGCTCCCATCCTCAACCCTCTCATCCTCATACACCCTCACCACGTCATCCTTCAATTTTTTTGGCAGGAATCTAGCTCCTTCTCGAAATATAAAGGTAATGGTGTGTTCCTTCAACCAAGCCACTTTTGTACGGTTAATTCTTTCGTTAACTCTGAAAGTCGCTTCTCTCCCACTAATCGTCATTTCCCTTGGGTCTATCGATGTCATCATCACTCCCTCGTCATAGCACAGTCTGGCTAACTCCCTGATCCGGTCTTCATCTTCTTCTCGTAAATGCTCTGGGGCTGGAGGGGGAGAACTTCCCCCTTCCGCCATAGGGACTTCCATCTGGTCCCCTCTTCGTAATCTCTCGTTATATCAAGTTTTCTTCTTCGTTGCTTCTTCTTCCCAAGTCCTGCTTCTAGCGGGCTTGGTTGTGTCTTCTACTGATACATCTCTTCGGTGATGGTTTCCTTAAGCCGTTCCTACACTTCCTCTTGCATCCCGAACCTTTGTTCTTCTTCACCCATCGCCTTACCTTGGGTCCGGATCCGGGCTTTTGCAGTCGTGTCCTCCATAGCCACACGCTATGACCCCCGATAACACGGGTGGTGCCAAACGCTGCTCCTACCATGGGTCTATCTCGCTGTTAGGGCCCACAGTTGTGCCAACTGTTACCAGCCAGCCCGCGCTTGGTCCGAGCGCTTCGATTAGCGCTGACGGAAGCACGCGGGTCGGACCTCCTCTTCTGCAATTTTCGTCCGTTCGGTTTCACCGTTCCACACCTCCCTAATCACGATGAAAAAGAAGTCCTAATTGTTTTCACTTTTATACCACATTCCACGAGGGGAAGCAACCATTCTTGTAGCATGTCTCGTGTTCCAGACAGTAAGCTTGGCAAAGGTCTTCTCAAGTGGGGGGCGAGCAGCCTTCTGCATTTCGCAGGCTAGGGCCAAAAGTTGTGGTGCCCCTGACGTTGCATATATCAGACCTTGGCCAGGGGGCCAGGCGATTAGACAGTGCCTGTGATACCTAGAAGTGCATTCCTCATACCTAGAAGTGCATTCCTTCTATTGATGGGGATTGAGGCTTTGCCAGTCGGGCTGCTCCATCTATCGGTGGGGAGTGTCACCTGCTGGAAACCGGGTCCAGCGTCCCTTGATACATCATCTCAACACAATATTTGTTGGGACTGTGGCTTTGCCATTTCCTACCTTGGAGCACTAACATTCCCTTGGGGCTGCATCGATCACCCTTTCTACTTTCCGAGCTCCTTCCTACTGACCCAGTCCCTTCCTTAAAATTGCCGATTGAATCCTCCTTTCCTCTCCCCCTTCAGTTTGTCAGTCCAAGTTCAATCCCAGGTGTTTGCGACCCCCCCCATTTTTTTTTCCTCCCTTTTCTTTACCTCGTACGTGTAGGGCCTGCCATACAAGTGAATGTATCCTACCCGTTTGCTTTCTCTCCCTCGTTCGTGCCGCTGCATGTATTATGTGCGTGGGAGGGGCTTCCACTACCCATCCACCGGGCTTTGTTTCAAATTATCATTATGTTGGTGTAAGTTGGAAGTGTGCCCGGTGTCGGAGGGCGCGGTGTCCCGACCCTCCTTTGTGTACCAGGTCCTCGCTCAGTGTCAGTCCCTTGTTCCGGCCTACTGCTCCCTAGGCTCACCTCGTGCTGTAGGTCTGGTACCTGGACTGTTCTCGGCGCGGACCGGTCCCGGTGGCATAGCCCTCAGCAAAAGGGGTGCGCCACATGACTTCCATTGGTCCACGCAGGCTCGGCTCCCTGCTGTACAACAGAGCACTACCGACCTGTGGTCGTGGTAGCCACCGAGTTCGCCCTGGGACGCGGAGGTGAAAAGACCGGATCAACCTTTTCTACTGCGCGCCAAATGCCCTCTAACCAGGTTATGGGTTAGGTGCACAGAGCAGAAGCCATTGTCAAAGAAGAGAGAAAAAAATAAATAAATATAAGGCCGAATTTGAACTTGCTTCTACTTCGGGGAAAATCCAGTGGTTTTCGACTATTGTGATGTTACAATTTTTCTTACCTTTTTCTGATTTTTGCTGCTATTATTATTATTATTGTTACTTATTTTTTTTTTTTCAATTTTCTCCTGTTGGCCTGTCAATTCGCGGGAGGCCAACGACTAGAATTTTGAGTTCGGGCGGTGGTAGTGCGGCCTAGGCAGGCCCAACCTTTCGCGTATCACCTGTACTGGGTTTGCGCGTCTAAGCTCCTCACGGTGGGACCCCCAGTAGCAGTGTTGGGGGGCAGATACAGTGGGGTCTGAAGAAGGGTTTTCCTTTTCTTTTTACAATTATTATTATTATTATTACTATCAACTTACTGAATTTCAGGCGCGGCGTTTTTTTTTTTTTTTTTTGGGTTGTCACGTCGTAGGGAGGGGTCGATGTTTTCGTTCTTATGAGTTACAAACACAGCCTGACGGTGCTGGCCCGACCCCTCGTAAATCTGTTCATGCTAAGTCTGCCTGATCGGGCGCCGCGCGGTGGGACCCCAAAAGAAGGGCGACCCGCGGCCACATTGGTAGGGAGCCTATCACCCTCGAAGAAGGTTCATAAGCCCCCTCCTTGACATCGGACACGGGTACCCAACGGGGATAGGCCAAAATTGTATTTTAAAAAGGGGAATGTGATCGCAGGTATCCCGTTATGGGACCATCACCTCAAAATAGTAGTCACTTTTCAGTGAGACAAAGCGACGGGGATCGATAGCAGAAGGCCTGTGGATATCGCGACCATAAGTTCTTTTCTTCTTTTCTTTTCTTGGGTTTTCTTTTTTTTATAAAGTCACAAGTTTTAAAATTATTTTGTTGCTTTGAATTTTTACTGAGCCGTGAAGCTTTTCATTTAGAGCGCACCGGGGTCGCACTCACTTGTAGCTTTATAAAACGGAGGCTGTCCCTACTGCGCAGAGGCCTTGATTCCTGGCACCCGGGACTCAGCCTGGCTAGGTGCTGCGAGCAGGGATAGTGCGGACTGAGCATTGACGCTGACCATTGAGAAAGAGTGGCTATGGCACTACAAGGCTATAGGCCTGACTGTTGGCGGCACACGGTGCGCTGGGTCCCAATGTCGGATGAAGGCCCTCAGATCACTACGGTCCTGAACTATGACGGGGGAGAGGTAGACCGACTGAAGATGTGGATAGAAGGGGGGATAGAGGAGGAGATGCGAGGTGACCAGAGGCTGCAGGCTGCCATTTCCGAAGCGCTCGACAGGGCGGAGCGGAGGTGCAGGCGAGACGGAGTGACCGTTGGCTTGAGGGTGTCGGTCATCTATCACGAGACCGAGTCATCAACTGGGACCGAGACAAGGGAGGAACAACACAACGAGAGAGACTCAGGTGGGGAAAGCGAAATGAGTGAGGCAGACTGAGAGACGGATCTCATGTCCTGGAACAGACCTGGTGAAATCTAGAAGCATCATCGAGCCGAAAACCGGGTACAGGAGGGACCCGAGGCCAGCTCGCGACAGAAGACACCCAGAGGCCGCGGGACGGGCAAAAAACAGAACAAGGGGAAGAGACATGTGTGAGGGAGAGAGTGTCAGACGTGGTGTGGCACGTCCCGGAGAGGAAAAGGAGGTCAACGTATGCGGGCGAGCCATGAGGAGGAAAGCGCGAGTCTGAGAGCGGGCTGCTGACGTCAACTGTTACCTAAGTGTTCCCGCCCGTGAGTGAAAAGGAAGGTCAATTTTAGCAAGGGCACACAAGTCAGTGAAAGAGAGAGACTAGATCATCGAATAACATGCGTCAACAGAGGGGTGCGAGGCAGTTACGGGAGGGTGACTGCAGGGAGAGACTGCATGGCGTAGCCCTGCGCGCAAAGAGCAGTTCAATGCATCGATTGGCGGATGGGCATGGAGTGTGCTCATTCAAGGCGATTAGAGTTGGTCATGTTGACGCAACAAGGTAAGGTCCAGGTTACGACATGAAGCAAGTGTGTGTGACGCGCCTCAACCAAGATTTGATGTGCGAGACGGAACTCGAGAGAAGTGCTTGTACGGAGCAAATCAGTCTGAGCGAGAGGAGAGACCCTTGCGGGGAGTGAGGGACAAGGGGTAGTCTTCAGTGCTAAGCGCGTGATCAATCGTGATAATAAGATTGCCTTGGCGTGGCAGTTAGATCAAGAGAGCGAAAAACAGCCACAACCATGAGTGTGAGAGTTGCTTCCGGGGAGGGGCCCTTTTGACATGTGTCGTCTTGAGAGGGTTTGACACTTGCTGCTTTGGGCCAAGAACGGGGGAAGGCGAGATACGTGTATGACACTTATATGATGTTGGATGATGGAGTTGCTAACTTCACCCTTCTTACGTCTCACTTACTCGGGCCGCAAAGTAGTTAACTGGAGCTGAGTTCCTGTAACAAGTAAAAGAGCGTTCAGAAGGATGATACAAACGTTTCCTCCGTTCGACCCCGCACTCAAGTTGCTGCTTCTAATTGTATAACTGGCACCAAATATCCATGCATTCAGGTTTCGGTAGCCGGAGGACGTTGTGAGGCTAGGCGGTGCTGAGCCAGTGTGTTTCACGTCTCTAGTTTTTCCAATGATCACTCTTCAAACGCTAATGATGTTCGGAACCAGACGACGAAAACTTTGGTAAACTGGATTTTTCTTGTCGTAAACGTCCTTGCAAAGTTGTTGTTTTCCCCGGTCCTCATGTGCCCAACTTATAATGTGGGTGACAGTTATGTGAACTGGCAGACGTAGGGGACAAAGTCATTTACGTTTTATTGACGTCACTGGACGACTCTGGTAGTTTATGGTCCATAAGGGTTCGACTCTGTAAGTCGGGGTCACTAATCGAAGTGAGCCTTGCAAGTGTAGCAAGGACGAATTCTTAACAAGTGGCAGAGAGGAAGGGGGCGTACCGAGTGAGAAGTGATTTTGAAAGACGTTATCTTCTCTGCACGGATTATTTTTCCCGGAAACTTGGGCTATTAGTCGAACTAGCATTGAGTGAACAATGAGGGTCTGTTCGCAGCGAGGGGGTAAGTCTGGGGGATTATGATCATATCTCGGTTTTAATCTGCGAACTGTGTATCTTCCGCTGTGTGGTTCAAGTTAAAGATCGGCTCAGTATCCTGAGTACCCCCCTCTTTCTGTTCTCCTAGGGGATATTTAGCTAATGAGTAACTCTAAAAGAGAGATGGCGAGGAAATTTAATCGCTGTCTTGCAGGGTAGATGAGTCTAGATTCGACGGGAAAGCCGAAAGTATTTGAAGTGGCCTGGAGGTGTCTGCAGAGTCTCTGTGGGTTCCGTGCCCTACAGTGGGACATGCGTATGTGCGTCATTAGACCCTCACAGACCATCTATATGTGGCAACCTCGAGTTAACATGGTATGCTCTTATAACCATTTGAGTCCGAAGTAGAGTTATGTTTGCTGCTTTAGCTATAGATCCCTGATTTCGATTGCGTCCTCTCACTAGTTGTAGAAGAGTAACGCTGTGAGTCCAAACTTTGGTTGAACGAGCGGGATCTGTTATTTCGCTTGGTGAACAGGGTGATTTAATTCCTGGTCAGTGACCAATCTTAGTCGATGGTTTTAATCTTGCAGTGTGAATGGGAAAAAGGACATCAGTGTTAAGGAAAATCTCCTATTTTCTTGTCAAGCTCCTACTTGATGGGGATTGAGAGTCTCTTTTTTTTGCTTGCTTCGTTTTGATTTGAACCAGGGAAGAGAGTATACAAAAGGGGAGTTGACTGGCATCGCTCTGCATCCATTCCGTTTGAACTTAGGCCTTAATAAGACAAAGGCCGGGTGCGAACAACAGTAAAAGTCCCAATGGTACTAGCTCTTGAAGTTAAAAGATTCGTCAGCGCTAAATTGTGTCGTAAATAAAACTTTGAATGTGACTTGAGCCAGGCCCTATGAGCGCCGTATCAGATAAAAAAAACTATACACTAGGGCTCGTTTTCTTGAGACTTTGTACGGTGCATGAAGCACCAGGAGCTCCTTTTAGCTTGCCCTATGATTAAGAGTAGTTACGGGATATGTGCTTTCCCTAAATACAAGTATTTGACTAAACAGGGACAGTTGCCACTAAAATTCAAGCTTTAATACACTCCTGAGAAAATTACTCAGTCGAATACTATTGAGCGGCTTGGACTAAGGTTAGTACGATCTAACAGACTCCTCGCCAAGTGCCTGGACATTCCTTGGGAAACCGTACTCAGAGACTATGTTGTAACGAAGTCTGTTTGTCAATTTATGGACTAATAGCGGAGAAACATGACAGAGGTAGGGAAGTTAGAAGTTTATGGTGCTTTCAACAGAG
>BFEA01000889.1:55012-104480 GCA_003427395.1 Chara braunii | reverse complement strand
CAGACTACTATGATGATGGAACATGCACTGTCCCTCGTGAGGAATCATACAAAAATCGAGTACACATACTGCTTGCATGATAAGAACGACAGACTATTTGCCACCATAACTTCTGTGGGTACTATTGAGGAAGCAAGGAGGACTGTTGGCAGCTATCAGTGAGGGTTTAGTCTCTGAACAGGTACAACTCACTTATCCGGACATTCAAGAATCATCTAATCAGCAATCAATCATCAGCAATCAGTTATTAGTGATCAGTTTCTAGCAATCAGTTTCCAGCAATCAGCTCCCTGCAATCAGTTTGGTAACCAATTCTCCGGGACCATCTGGTCGGTTGCACTGGCAAGAGTACTCATGATCACAGTTCAGTCTACGCCGGTCAGTGAGTCAGTGCTGGCCAACCTCAACCGGTTTTCATGCAAAGAGGTATTCTGTTATCAGTATGTTAGTGCCATTGGTTTCAGACAGGGAAATCTGTCAATCTTCGTTGTTCATACCAGTTTTGCTGATGACACTATCCACGATCTGAGGCCTTACCTGAAGAAGGGCAAGGAGGCTCATGAAATTTTCGATCCAGTCTGGATCTCAGCCACCGAATACCTTGAGCAGAGAGAGAGAGAGAGCTCAATGAGAGTGGCACTACGTTGATCCGCAGCTTTGGGCCAATGCTTTATACTGACTATCCTAGGCCTCCAGTCCCTTCTCTTCTCACAGATGGCACGAGTTGGCTGGATGTGATTGGTTGGCAAAGAGGTACATCTCTCTGGCAGTGATCGATGTTGAGGCGCTGACCGAGCCCACCGAGTATCCCTACCTCAGACGAGGAGTCTTTTCAGTGGACGGAATGCCTACTTTATTGGAGGAGTTTTGCTCCATGGTTAACTACCGTGTCATGTGCCTCGGATGGTCATGCTCAGAGCTTGTTGGCTTCAGGTGGCATTTTGTCACGAAGCCTCAGTCTCAGATTGTACGTGGGCGTGAGTCTCGGCATCAGAGAAGATCAGTGAAAAGAGATTGAGAGAGACTGACTAGAGGGATGAGTGAGGACTCTTGAGAGGTGCTGACCATGCTCGTTTATGTGTACTTTCTGAGATTATTATGAGTTCTCATTCTTCCCTCATCATTTGATCTTGCCCTTGCTCGAGTCAGTCGGTCTTGCTTCTTGCTTTATTCTTATCTAATGATTGCTATCGTGGATGATTCTGTCACAGTTATCAAAATCAAATTGACATAATTGATGCATGCATAGCACCCCATAATTTTATGGTTATTATTTGCATATTTCTCGCTGTTCCGAATCAAAATAAAAGATTCCTAAGACCGGGGATCGACGAAGACCGCAATTGAAGGGTCTTGCTCGAAGCCGGATGCACACAACAGGAAGGGATTTGCATTATTTAATTCATTTTATTTATTGCAATCACAACAAAATCCTGCGTGACAACCTGTTGGCTTTCCGGTCGCCCAAGGTGGCTCGACTGGAAAAAGTGTGACAAAAATGGCGCCGTTGCCGGGGACATGGAAAGATTTTCGTGTCCGGAACGAACGTGGGTCATCGTCATTTTTTAGCTTTGATTAGGACGTGAGAACTGTTGACATTTTTTTGAGCTTCGTGCTAATTTTATTATTCTCGTTTCAGTCCCAATTTTCTTGAGAATCACGACTGCTAAGTATGATTTATTTTTTCCTTGTGTGAGGTACCACACTGAATCGAGAAAGGAGATTGATGTTATTGACTGAAGAGAATCGAGCTTGATACCATGTATGATTTATTATCGCCCAACCCGTTGAAAGGAATCGAAAGGAAGAGAGTGAGACGGATCGAGACAAATGTTGGTCGACGGTGTTCTGAAAGATTTGTCTAAATTTACTACAAGAGGAATATTTCCTTACAGATATGAGGCTTGTTGGGGCTATCACTCTCGTGGCTCAATCATCTGTGTAGTGCTGACTCACTTCTTGTAGGGAGATATCTATGATATCCGCCTATGTGTCAAGAAAGGAGATTACAATGATGGTGATAATTTTAATTGGTTATGAGAGATTGTGATCCAATTTATCTATGATGAAAAGACAAAATTGATCAAGCAAAAGAGGAAAGTGGAATGGGGTATAATGCCAGTAACATACAAGACTGTTCCAATCCCTCCTATACCTGACAGCTATTGTGATGAGACCAACTGACTGCCGATAATCAACACGGTATTGACAAGGGAGAAAAAAAAGGGTGGTCATGAGAGCTGAAGAGATTTCAGCAGAAGTAATCAGACAAAGAAGGTCGAATTTTGACACAGGTTCGGGTCTAAGTCAAGAGAAGGTTGAATGTCTCTTAAGGTCGCTGAATACTCTAAGCAAGAAAGAGACATTTCCGTATGAAGTTGTCAGGTATGAGATGATTGAGAGCGGATGGGAGCAGGAACGATTATATGTACTGACATTCTATTTCACAGACCTGGATGTGTATGACGAAAGAATTTATATCCCAAAGGAAAGAAGTGCTGATGCAGTATATGAGAGATGCTGGGGATTTGCTGAAGAAGTCGTGTTAAAAGAGAGAGAGAGGCTTGAGAGAGAGAACAAGTGCTTCACTGGATCTACTCGATTTACTGTCTTCAAGGGATTTTCAGCTCCTCCCTTGCCTGATATAAATTTATCAAAAAATGATTAGTTTGCGGTGATTGAGTTTGCCCAGAGAGTGAAAAGAGGTCAAAGAGTCTGATGAGTCGACGCTATGTACCCTTGAGAAAGAGATCTAAGCTTAGACTGATAAGACGTCATGAAGGGCTGAGTAAGGCTGAATCAGACAAGCTGCTGAATTCTCTTAATTCTATAGCGTGTAGGGCCGTAATTCCTTATGAAATCGTGAGGTATGAAGCCATAAAGAGATCAGGGCAAGAAGAGGACAGTCTGTATGTTCTTACATGCTATTTTATTTATCTTGATGAATATGATATTGGGATTTATGTGCCGAAGCAAAAATTTGACGAAAGCCGAAAAGGTGTGCGTTAGCAACGAGCGTCGAATCTTGTGCATGATGAGAGGAGAAGATTAGAGCGAGAGGGAATAAATTTTTCCTTTAGCACCTATGTCAGACCTTTTGTTGGAATACCGTCTCCACCTGTTGAGGGACTCACATTCCCAAGATACAATTGGTATGCCATGATAAAGTTTGCATGGAAAGTGAAGAGAGTCCAAGAAGAATACTCTTAGTATCTAGGATAACTACTGTGAGGGGTAGACTTTATGAGCTGATAGGGTGTGATAATCCTTTTGTGATCTTGAGGTATGAGACTTGTGGGAGAGGGCCCATAGTATTTCACATTCCAGTGGTCGATTTCCTGAGTACTGGTCGCCTGGACGTACGGATTTATCTACCAGCAAGTCTATAAGAGGAAGATGACTACTTGCAGTGTCAGACAAGTGCTTGTATTAGCCTCATAAGAACCAAGGAGTGACTTGAAAAGTTAAAGAGAAAAGTAACCTGGGGCAAAGAAGTAAGACAATTTAAAAGACTTCCTGAATTCTCTCGCTAAAGGATTTGAAGGCAGTAGAGATTTGATGCCTTTGTTGGAAGCTATTGCTGAGATTGGTAGAGCAAGAGAAAAAGATTCCACTGTGATGATAAAATCCCTACTTTTGAGTACCTTTGAACACAGATTCGAGATCCCTGATTATGTCCAACCTGAGATTTATCTTTCAGATGTTGCTTATGATGATTAGCAATGCTCAGTTTGACTGAACAGTTGACACTCGGAGTTGTGTTGGAAGGAAGAGTAGTCAAGGTAGAGGGGACTCTTCGGATCTCTGACATAAATCTTTCTACCCTGGATGAGCTTGAGTTTTCACAGCTTTCTTAGATCGCATGAGAGATTCTGCTTTGAGAATTATCACTGACCAGACTGAGATAAACTATCTGTTAAGGGTGGTGAAAGTAGGAACTACTGAGAGAGTATCATATCACACTTTTCAGGAATGGGTCTCTCTTGCAAGAAGGATCAACAGTGGGCTATAAACGATGCAATTTGATTATGAGATTATAGACATGACTCGATATTTTATGATTCGGGGTACCATAAAGGGGTATGACAGAAGTCTGAGTAGGGATGATGAGAGAGAGTTGATTGAAGATCGAAGACTGAGAAAGATTGCACTGCCCTTGATTACTACCCAATCAATTATTGCTTATGCCCTTATATGTACAGAACTCTCAAGGGGTAGAGCAGACAAGAGAAGAAAGAAACGAGCCTGTAACCCTTGCTAGGAGAGTGAGAGACTGAGGGGCAAGGAAGGAGAGAACAAGAGTGGCAGAGGGAGAGAAGAGGATATCTGGAAAAAGTCTATGGTCAAGATGGCAGGGCGAGCAAGACTGAGTACATCAGCAGGGACCAATGAAGAAGCCTTTGTTGAGGTTATATGTGAACTGGTCGAGAGGGTTGATACAATCAATGGGGGGTCAGATATTGCAACAACAAAGAGGTCAGATGAGAGAATTGCCTGCTTCAGCGGACCTCAAGTTACTGACTTCTTGGACGAGTATGAATTATTTGGACTTAGTTATGGTTGGACAGATAAGCAACGACTTAAGCACCTTCTATATTATTGTGACACTGATTCGAGTCTGGCAGTTCAGGAACTAATGGACGGTGCCACTACCTGGAAAGAGGTCAAGGAGAGACTGAAAAAAGAATTTGAGAAAGATTCAGTTCCAACCACAACTAAGGACTTACTCAACATCAGAAGAGCTAAATACGACACTTTCAATGTTTTTCTTCAGACCTTTATCCGAACAGCAAGAAGAATTCTATATTTGGACGAAGCTCAGAGATGACATATATTTTTGACATATTTTTCTTCAGTTCCAACCACAACTAAGCTCAGAGATGACATATATTTTTGACAAATTTTACTGACACTGAAAGACAAGCAGTTCTTAATCAAGCTCAACACTATCCTCTCATATGGGATGAAATGATTGCAATCATAAGAACTCTACCTACTGTCTCCCATAAGAAATGGTCACTGGATCAGATAAGTACCTTGGCCAAGGATTGAGAGACTGATAATGGAATGAATAGAGGAAGCAATCTGACTGTTGAGAATATTCTTCAAAAGGTGATGGTTAACTTTATGCCTGCAAGGCCTGCAACGCATACTGTGGATGACAGGGGAAAGAAAAATGTTAAAAGTGAGGAAGATGACGACGATGATAATGACAACGAAAATCATGGTAAGAAGGGGGATTCGTTCAAAACCAAAAGGAATGCGAAGAATAGTGATGGAGGAAACAGAGAGAAAAAAAAATATGATGAGCGTCCTAAGAGGAGTTTTACTTGCTACTATTGTGGCGAAGGGGGACATACTACCACTTATTGCAAGCCTCTTGAGGAGGATGTAAGGAGTGGGGTAGCAAAGAAAGATGCAATGGGTCATGTCTGTGATAGCTCATGGAATAAGTTGGACCCCAGACATCCGGGAGGTATGAGGTTTTTTGCTCTTAAACATGATGAAAACATGAAGATTAAGAAGAAGAGAAAGACCAATGTGAATGCTCATTTTCTCATTGGAGACTTGCCTAATCAGCTAGTACAAAAACCAAGTGACCCTTATACCACGATTGAGCTGCCTCTGCAGTCATTAACACTGACAGAATGTGAGCTTAGCGAGGCATCAACAAGTGAGTGTCCATTGGGAGGGAACCCTACTTTTCATAATCTTTCTAGATTAGTAGAGTCCTTTTCCAATGAAATGACTCATCTCCTGGCTAACATGATGTCATTCCATGGTGATCTACCCCCAGAACTTATCATGGAACCCAGTGTCAGGATTGGTGAAGTGAGAAACCATCAAACCCGTATGATATAAGAAAATAAAAGAAAGAAGGCTGATGAGTCACTTATTAACATCCTTGATGACCTTGAACCGGAACGTTCACAGAAAAAGAATAAACACGGGAGAAAAAGAAAATTTATTCTCAAGAGTGATTTGGATGATGGGACTGTGATTTCTGATGTAATTGTTAAGATGCTGGAAGAAACGGAAGTGGCACTGTCTTTCAAGGAAGCAATGGCATTAACACCCGAACCGAGAGAAGAGTTGAAGAGGTTAATTGAGAAGAAGAAATTGGAAGTTAATTATTTGGGGTCAGTCTTTCCCGACCAAGTGAAAGATGGGATTTGCAACCATGGGTTGTAGGCATCTTACAATTCGCATTAATCAAGTAAAGATTCTAGCCTTAGTAGATCCTGTGGCAGAGATGATACTTCTTTCACGAAGAACGATGAAAGCATATAATTTATCTCTTGACAGACCTGCACAAAATGTACTGAGTAATATTGCAGGAGAGTTGTTCGTGGCAGGATTTATTGATAATTTGTCTATCAAAGTTGGGACAATGACTGTGGAATTACTGAGTTTTGTAGTACCGGATCTGGATCATGACTGTATCTTGGGAACTTCATTCTTGCATAAGATGAAGGCGGTCCAATTTTTCAGTCATGAGGGTTCATCTTGGATAAGTCTACAGGATCTCGAGACTGCTCAAGAGCAAGACCTTTATGGTCGGTACGAAAAATGACTTCAAGCATCAACTGTCTGTTAATTCGATCAGGAGGGWGAAATCTGCTGAAAGGATTAGGAGACTAAAGGAGGAAGGAAAACGAGAAGCAAAAGAAGAGATTTCAGTGGGAATCAATCAAGTTTCGAAAATGATAAAAACCCTTGGTAAACTCGAGGATGAGAACGCACAAATTGAAGCCTTCAAGAAAGCTGTAGAGACTGCTAAGGGAGGAAAAATGGAATTGAGATTCGCATCGACTCACCATTTTTTAGGAAAATAGCCACTGGGTCAAAAAGAAAATACAAGCCCAATGGGAAAAAAAAAAACTAGTGACAGTCTTAATAAAGAAAAGTTATAATGAAGCATTGGAAAAGGAAAGACAAATTATAAGAGCATTGAGGGAATCAACAAAACTGGAGAATAGGGTCACTAAAGAAAGGTTTGACACAATGAAGATAGACTTGGATCAGTTTCTCCTGCCCAAAGAGAAAGAATATATCTTCAGGATATGTCAGGAATTCTCAGGTGCTTTCTCCTTTAATGATGAAGAGAGGGGGCGATTGGACGTGGACATGATCAAGATGACCAAGATTTTGACAGTTGATCATGTTCCATGGAATGATAGACCAACCAAGTATGCCTTGAAGGAAGAGGTAAAGGTTGTGAAGTATCTTAACAAAAAGATTGCATCTAATGTTGCTGAACCTGTTGATGGACCGTATGCTAACCACTGGTTTTGTTTTTGAAAACCAGGGGGCGGACTAAGATGGATACAAAATCTTTTGAAGCTCAATTCTGTGACGGTACATGATGCAGGTAATCTTCCTAACGCTGATCTCCTCGTTGAATCCTTTGCTGGTCGATGTATTTATTATCTAGTTGACATGTAATCTGACAATGATCAGTTCCCTATTGATCTCACTAGCCGACCAATGACTGTCATGCACACGCGAAGAGGGCTTGTTCAGATGTGTGTGGTACCTCAGGGCTGGACTAACGGAGTGACGGTGGTTTAAAGAGATATGATCAAAGTCATGCAGGATATTTCTCCTGAAATAACCAGTCCTTACATAGATGATAATCCTGTAAAAGGACCCTTGGTGAGAGATGAGACTTTGGTCGCAGGGGGAGTCAGAAAGTTTGTCTGGGAACATGCTGAAGGAGTAAAGATGGTCCTAGAGAGACTTCAGAAGTATAATCTGACTGCCAGTGGACCAAAGTCCCTTCTCTTCTAACCAGAAGAGATAATTTTGGGCTTCAGATGTTTCTCCAAAGGTAGGAGTCGAAATCCCAAAAAGATAGACAAAATTTTGAACTGGCCTCTGCCTCTCAAAAGAGTGACAGATGTCAGGAGCTTCTTGGGAGTCTGTGGATTCAGGAGAATTTTTATTCCTCATTTTGCTGCCCTTGCAGAACCTCTGAGGGAAATGGTAAGGCAAGGTGCTCACTTAGCATGAAATGATAAAAGACAAGCTGCAACAAAAACGTTGCAAGAAAAACTAAGAGATGGTGGTGTAGTGCTGGGAGTGCCATATTATGATGATGAGGAGACAAGACCTTTCATCATTGAGGCGGATGGAGGACCTGTTGCTCTGGGTGGAGTACTTATTCAGAAAGATGAAAATGAGAGAGAAAGACCTCTGAGATTTGAGAGCAGAACCCTCAATTCTACTGAAAGAGGCTACACCCAATTCAGGAAAGAGCTACTGTCAATCATTCATAGCCTCAGGTGCTTCAGGCATTACGTTTTAGGAAGGAGATTCATCCTGAGGATTGATGTATCTGCTGTGATAGGTGCCATTAAAAAACACCAACGGGTAGATCCAACAGTCAACAGGTGGATCGCTTTTATCTGGACATATGATTTTAAACTGGAAAAGATTCCCACTAAGAAAAACAGAGCGGATGACTTAAGCCGGATTGAGTGGCGAAAAGGAGAAGAAGAAGATGGATGAAACAATTGAAGAATCTGCCTACGTTGATAATTTTCTTAATGAAAAAGATGATGGGGATTATGAAGTACCATGCTCCTACCGGTGGAGTCTGTGGCCAGAAGAGAGAGACAGCTGGGGAGAAATCCCAAGTGCATACGTTTATGAATCGATTTTTGGGAAAGAGGAAGAAAATGAACCGAACGATTGGTATGCCAGAGTTAACGCAGCAGCACTGGCTGCTCATGAGATTTGGGAAAGTTCAAGTTCAAAGGAAGAAGAAGAGAGTGAAAAGGAAGAAGCGATATTTTTCTTCTTTGAAGAATATGATGAAAATTATCAAGAGATTGGCAGGAAGATGGAAAKGGAGCAGCTAAAAGAATATTATTGTAAAGATTTAAGGAAGAAATTCAGATTAAAAAGAGGACATCTCTTTGTGGATGGTAAGGGAGGCCTACCTCCACTAAGAGTGGTATGTGGTAAAGAGAGGCAGTTAGAGATAATTGTTGCTCTACATGAAGGGGTTGCTGGTGGCCACAGGGCTGCTGTGATGGATGCAGCAAAGAGAATGACATCCAGCAGAATATCAGATCAAGAAAGATGGAACAAGAAAAAATATATAAGAAAAGAGAAATTCAAAATTGGAGATGTTGTCCTTTTGTTTGACAGTTCCCTTGAGACACAATGGACTAAAAGGTTGGAGCCCAGATGGCTTGGTCCTTACAGAATTACAGGAGAAGCGGAGGACAAAGTTTATGAGATTTCAGAAATTGATCGATCCAGGGTTTATAACATGGTATCAGGGTCAAGATTTCGTAAGTTCATCTTCAAAGACCCTGACTTGATCCCTACAGTGACTCCAAAGAGAGGAAAGATAAGTCAACCATCCAAGTAAGAGAACAGTCATAGAGGACTGAGAAATAGTACAGTAAAAACACTGAGACAGTGAGGTTTCAGTTATCAGCAGACAATGATCATTCTTGCATAGTCAATTCAACATTTCAGTTTCAGTATTTCAGTTTCAATACTTCAGTTTAGCATCTCAGCTTCAATATCTCAGTTTTCAGCAAGTCTTTTCGTTCAGTATTTCAGCAAAAATGACTAAGTCAGGTCTTTTGATGCAGTGCTACAGTCATTCCATGAGTGTCAAGTCCCTGAGAGTGGAAAAATAATTGTAAAATCAGTTTCTTAAGTATTGAGATAGTGTCAAAGATTTAAGAAGCTCATGGTTGTGGCACATAAAAATATATGATCTGTACTATCCTAAGGTAAAGAGAAAAGCATGATGGGCATAAAGAAAGTCCAGTTCTGTCTGATTGAAAGTTATCAGCAGAAGGACTTCACGTCTCTGACTAAGTTCTCCATCCAAGGGATTCAGACGAAGGCAGGCATAAAGAAGTTCAACTTTACTTGACTGAGAGTGGTCAGTAGAGGGACTTCGTGTTACTTGGCTAAGGTTCTGTCTTCACTCAGATGAGGGAAGAGACCTCTCTGAGATCAGTGTTTTAGTATTTCCTTGAGACTGACGGGACGTCTCTTGGAAAAGAAATCCCAGTTGAGGGAAGGGACCTCTCTGGGGCTAGCACTAAGCTCTTTGCTTGAGGCTGAAGGGAGGTCTCTTGCGAACTCTTAGTGTTGGCTAGCATGTTATTGTTCAGTGCCTCTTGAGACCGAAGGGACGTCTCTCGATAAATGTTTGTCCTGTTATGGGGGCATGGGCAGTCTGCTTGTGGGGAATTGTATGCTTGTCTGATTGCCTGTGCTTGCTGTTATCTTCACTAACCTCAGATGTTGTTGATTGTCGGGGCCAGCCAGAGCCTTACCGCAGTAGGTTGCAATCTGGTGGGGTCAGCAGGTCCCCGACGCAAGTATCAAATTCCGTAGTCTAACTGAGGCTAAGGCTCCGTGGGCCTGGCCCGTGAGGTTGGAAGGGGTCAGCTGGAACCCTACCGCAATCAGAGGATGCAATCCAGTGAGGTTACCCAGAGTCGGAAACTGTGGTTAGACCGGGTCCCACGTTCAGAAATCTGGGTCGGGCAGCCAGCGCCCTTGGCAAAAAACTGGTAGGTGAGCCAGTTCCTGAGCGCGGTGGTCAAATCCGGGTTCGGGACAGCTGACTGACAGGACGTCTACTGTCATAGGGTGACCAGACCCGCTATAGTCTGGATGTCCTGGCAAGAGTGCCAAAGGGATGTCATACTTGAGTAGTGGGTATGATTGGTCCTAACCTGAAGGCAGGTCAAAGGGGCTGTCAAGACAAATGGTCTGACTAGTCCTGGCCTGAGGCGGGCCGAATGAGGTATGTCAGACTGACAAGACGCGTGGCATTCCTGGCCAGTGGTGGGCCAAAATCAAGGCAATCAATAAACCCTGGGTGTGAGGAGTAGTTATGTATTAATTGTTATCTATTGTTTTATTTATGGGTTCTTATTTTAATTTGTTAATGCTTGACTACTGGTTGTCAAAGAGTCTGTTTGCTGGGGCATGGTTGTTGTCTGTGAGACTTGTTGGTTTTGCAGGTATACAAATACCTATTTGAAGTTCCCAAACCAGAGAAAAGAAAAAGGGTTTGGTATGCCTATCAGGTGCTTGAGAAGTTGAGAAGACGTCTCACTCAGGCCAGAGCATCCGAAAAAGGGTTTAGTATGGTCCGTCCCCAGCATGGCAGACAGAGAGTACCCTCGTTACTGGTGTTATCCCTGGCATAGATGCCTGATCACGAGCTAAGGTAACCTCCATGTGAAAGACCAACAGTTGAACAAGTCGGACAAGCAGGGAAAATCCTTCTTAAAATTTTATTGGGTGGCCCACAAGCGGCCTGGTTCACGAGGAACCGACGTCCCTGGCCCAAGGAAGCCAAACTATCGGGCTTGGGACGCTATAAAGTGGACGCGAATGAGAATTTTGTGAGCTAGAAATCAGATTTAAAAGGCTGAGAAGAAGTCACACTTATATAGGACATAAAAGACAACCATGAGTTCAAGCTGGAAAAGGAAGAGAAGGAAGAAAATGCTGAAAAGAACACAGTGACTGGGGTGATGAGGAGATGAGACAGTGCATGGAACAGCAGGAGGCGGAGCGGGCACTATAGCCTTGCTTACGGCAGGGGTGGAAGGAGCTCTGGGGATATAAGGAGGTGAAGAGGCGATAGGTGTACCGTAGCGCGCGTCAATTGTTTTACGGAGAAACTCCATCCTGTCGGGAGATGGGGTCCTCTCGTACCACCCCGCTAGCGAATAGCGGTGGTATGGCCTTGGGCGGCCGTAGCCTCGTGGCCACGAGCTATAACCCCGCCGTGCCCTAGCCGACGGGTCTTCCCTTGCTTTCCCTCCTCTTCCTTTCCTTCCTCTACCCTATCCACGACGCGCCTCAGGCATGATGCAGAGTGAATGGTCGTCAAGGGAAAAGATAAGGGGTAGATGATATAGCACTGAAGGCTATGACAAGAGCGGGACTGTGTAAGAGAGGTTTACAATGGCGAGATGGATTAGAAAAATCAGAAAGTGACAGACTTTTAAAGAGAGAGGGTAGAAACTGGTTGTGCGGGATATGAAGAACTACAACTTAATACAGAAAGATGAGCATTAAGAGAAAAGGTTAGTGAAGAGAAAGAAAGGAACTGGCACGAAGAGAGAAGGCTAGATTAGACGGAAGGGAACGAGTTCTAGACGAGCGCAGAAAAGAGGGATGATCGTAGAAAAGAAAGACAGATGCAGGAAAGGGAAGCGAATGTGAAAAAAGAAGGTGAACACTGCGAGAGAGAGGTGGCAAGTGTGAAAAGAGATGGTGAACGCAGAGAAAAGGAAGGGTCAACGTGAGCGTTGAAGGAGAAAGTGAGTGCTGAAAGTAAAACGGAAGGCGAGCGCTGAAGGAGAGAGTGAGTGCTGAAAGTAAAATGGAAGCTAGCTGCGCAGAATCGCAGTGCGGGTATCACACTGAATCGCTAATAGGAATGAATGAAAGTACTGCTGCTCGCGCTGAATTTATGATGAAAATGATGTATTTCGACCCAGCGGGGATGCTGGGTGGGGGTTTGGTATTATGTCGGAGGGCGTGGTGTCCCGACCCTCCTTTGTGTACCAGGTCCTCGTTCAGTGTCAGTCCCTTGTTCCGGCCTACTGCTCCCTAGACTCACCTCGTGCTGTAGGTCTGGTACCTGGACTGTTTTCGACACGGACCGGTCCCGGTGGCGTAGCCCTCAGCAAAAGGGGTGCGCCACATGACTTCCATTGGTCCACGCAGGCTTGGCGCCCTGCTGTACAGTAGAGCACTACCGACCTGTGGTCGTGGTAGCCGCCGGGTTCGCCTTGGGATGCGAAGGGGAAAAAACCGGCTCAGCCTTTTCTACTGCGCGCCAAATGCCCTCTAACCAGGTTATGGGTTAGGTGCACAGAGCAGAAGTCATTGTCAAAGAAGAGAGGAAAAAAAAATAAAAATATAGGCCGAATTTGAACTTGCTTCTAGTTCGGGGAAAATCCAGTGGTTTTCGACTACTGTGATGTTACAATTTTCCTTACCTTTTTATTTTTTTTGCTGCTATTATTATTATTATTATTATTGTTCTTAATTTTTTTGTTTCAATTTTCTCCTGTTGTCCTGTCATTTCGCGGGAGGCCAACGGCTAGAATTCTCAGTTCGGGCGGTGGTAGTGCGACTTAGGCAGACCCAACCTTTCGCGTATCACTTGTACTGGGTTTGCGCGTTTAAGCTCCGCGCGGTGGGACCCCCAGTAGCAGTGTTGGGGGGCATATACAGTGGGGTCTGGAGAAGGGTTTTCCTTTTCTTTCTACAATTATTATTATTATTATTACTATCAACTTACCGAATTTCAGGCGCGGTGTTTTCCTTTTTTTTTTTTGGGTTGTCACGTCGTAGGGAGGGGTCGACGTTTTCGTTCTTATGAGTTACAAACACAGCCTGACGGTGCTGGCCTGACCCCTCGTAAATCTGTTCATGCTAAGTCTGCCTGATCGGGCGCCGCGAGGTGGGACCCCAAAAGAAGGGCGACCCGTGGCCGCATTGGTAGGGAGCCTATCACCCCCGAAGAAGGGTCATAAGCCCCCTCCTTGACATCGGACACGGGTACCCAACGGGGATAGGCCGAAATTGTATTTTAAAAAGGGGAATATGATTGCTGGTATCCCGTTATGGAACCATTACCTCAGAATAGTAGTCATTTTTCAGTGAGACGAAGCTACGGGGATCGATAGCAGAAGGCTTGTGGATATCGCGGCCATAAGTTCTTTTCTCCTTTTCTTTTCTTAGGTTTTCTTTTTTTTATAAAGTCACAAGTTTTAAAATTATTTTGTTGCTTTGAATTTTTACTGAGCCGTGAAGCTTTTCGTCTAGAGCGCACCGGGGTCGCACTCGCCTGTAGCCTTATGAAACGGAGGTTGTCCCTATTGCGCAGAGGCCTTGATTCCTGGCACCCGGGACTCAGCCTGGCTAGGTGCTGCGAGCAGGGATAGTGCGGACTGAGCATTGATGCTAACCATTGAGAAAGAGTGGCTATGGCACTACACGGCTATAGGCCTGACTGTTGGCGGCACACGGTGCGCTGGGTCCCAATGTCGGATGAAGGCCCTCAGATCACTACGGTCCTGAACTATGACGGGGGAGAGGTAGACCGACTGAAGATGTGGATAGAAGGGGGGATAGAGGAGGAGATGCGAGGTGACCAGAGGCTGCAGGCTGCCATTTCCGAAGCGCTCGACAGGGCGGAGCGGAGGTGCAGGCGAGACGGAGTGACCGTTGGCTTGAGGGTGTCGGTCATCTATCACGAGACCGAGTCATCAACTGGGACCGAGACAAGGGAGGAACAACACAACGAGAGAGACTCAGGTGGGGAAAGCGAAATGAGTGAGGCAGACTGAGAGACGGATCTCATGTCCTGGAACAGACCTGGTGAAATCTAGAAGCATCATCGAGCCGAAAACCGGGTACAGGAGGGACCCGAGGCCAGCTCGCGACAGAAGACACCCAGAGGCCGCGGGACGGGCAAAAAACAGAACAAGGGGAAGAGACATGTGTGAGGGAGAGAGTGTCAGACGTGGTGTGGCACGTCCCGGAGAGGAAAAGGAGGTCAACGTATGCGGGCGAGCCATGAGGAGGAAAGCGCGAGTCTGAGAGCGGGCTGCTGACGTCAACTGTTACCTAAGTGTTCCCGCCCGTGAGTGAAAAGGAAGGTCAATTTTAGCAAGGGCACACAAGTCAGTGAAAGAGAGAGACTAGATCATCGAATAACATGCGTCAACAGAGGGGTGCGAGGCAGTTACGGGAGGGTGACTGCAGGGAGAGACTGCATGGCGTAGCCCTGCGCGCAAAGAGCAGTTCAATGCATCGATTGGCGGATGGGCATGGAGTGTGCTCATTCAAGGCGATTAGAGTTGGTCATGTTGACGCAACAAGGTAAGGTCCAGGTTACGACATGAAGCAAGTGTGTGTGACGCGCCTCAACCAAGATTTGATGTGCGAGACGGAACTCGAGAGAAGTGCTTGTACGGAGCAAATCAGTCTGAGCGAGAGGAGAGACCCTTGCGGGGAGTGAGGGACAAGGGGTAGTCTTCAGTGCTAAGCGCGTGATCAATCGTGATAATAAGATTGCCTTGGCGTGGCAGTTAGATCAAGAGAGCGAAAAACAGCCACAACCATGAGTGTGAGAGTTGCTTCCGGGGAGGGGCCCTTTTGACATGTGTCGTCTTGAGAGGGTTTGACACTTGCTGCTTTGGGCCAAGAACGGGGGAAGGCGAGATACGTGTATGACACTTATATGATGTTGGATGATGGAGTTGCTAACTTCACCCTTCTTACGTCTCACTTACTCGGGCCGCAAAGTAGTTAACTGGAGCTGAGTTCCTGTAACAAGTAAAAGAGCGTTCAGAAGGATGATACAAACGTTTCCTCCGTTCGACCCCGCACTCAAGTTGCTGCTTCTAATTGTATAACTGGCACCAAATATCCATGCATTCAGGTTTCGGTAGCCGGAGGACGTTGTGAGGCTAGGCGGTGCTGAGCCAGTGTGTTTCACGTCTCTAGTTTTTCCAATGATCACTCTTCAAACGCTAATGATGTTCGGAACCAGACGACGAAAACTTTGGTAAACTGGATTTTTCTTGTCGTAAACGTCCTTGCAAAGTTGTTGTTTTCCCCGGTCCTCATGTGCCCAACTTATAATGTGGGTGACAGTTATGTGAACTGGCAGACGTAGGGGACAAAGTCATTTACGTTTTATTGACGTCACTGGACGACTCTGGTAGTTTATGGTCCATAAGGGTTCGACTCTGTAAGTCGGGGTCACTAATCGAAGTGAGCCTTGCAAGTGTAGCAAGGACGAATTCTTAACAAGTGGCAGAGAGGAAGGGGGCGTACCGAGTGAGAAGTGATTTTGAAAGACGTTATCTTCTCTGCACGGATTATTTTTCCCGGAAACTTGGGCTATTAGTCGAACTAGCATTGAGTGAACAATGAGGGTCTGTTCGCAGCGAGGGGGTAAGTCTGGGGGATTATGATCATATCTCGGTTTTAATCTGCGAACTGTGTATCTTCCGCTGTGTGGTTCAAGTTAAAGATCGGCTCAGTATCCTGAGTACCCCCCTCTTTCTGTTCTCCTAGGGGATATTTAGCTAATGAGTAACTCTAAAAGAGAGATGGCGAGGAAATTTAATCGCTGTCTTGCAGGGTAGATGAGTCTAGATTCGACGGGAAAGCCGAAAGTATTTGAAGTGGCCTGGAGGTATCTGCGGAGTCTCTATGGGTTCCGTGCCCTACAGTGGGACATGCGTGTGTGCGTCATTAGACCCTCACAGACCATCTATATGTGGCAACCTCGAGTTAACACGGTATGCTCTTATAACCATTTGAGTCCGAAGTAGAGTTATGTTTGCTGCTCTAGCTATAGATCTCTGATTTCGATTGCATCCTCTCACTAGTTGTGGAAGAGTAACGCTATGAGTCCAAGATTTGGTTGAACGGGGGGGATCGGTTATATCGCTTGGTGAACAGGGTGATTTAATTCATGGCTAGTGACCAATCTTGGTCGATGGTTTTAATCTTGCAGTGTCATTGGGAAAAAGGCTATCGGTGTTAAGGAAAATCTCTTATTTTCTTGTCAAGCTCCTACCTGATGGGGATTGACAGTCTCTTTTTTTTGCTTGCTTCGTTTGGATTTGAATCAGGGAAGGGAGTATACAAAAGGGGAGTTGACTGGCCATCGCTCTGCATCCGTTCCGTTTGAACTTAGGCCTTAATAAGACAAAGGCCGAGTGCGAACAACAGTAATAGTCACAATTGTGCTAGCTCTCGAAGTTAAGAGATTCCTCAACGCTAAATTGTGTCGTAAATAAAGCTTTGAATGTGACTTGAGCAAGGCCCTATGAGCGCCGTATCAGATAAAAAAAACTATACACTGGGGCTCGTTTTCCTGAGACTTTGTACGGTGCATGAAGCACCAGGAGCTCCTTTTAGCTTGCCCCATGATTAAGAGTAGTTACGGGATACGTGCTTTCCCTGAATACAAGTATTTGACTAAACAGGGACAGTTGCCACTAAAATTCAAGCTTTAATACACTCCTGAGAAAATTACTCAGTCGAAAATATTGGGCGGCTTGGACTAAGGTTAGTACGATCTAACAGACTCCTCGCCAAGTGCATGGACATTCCTTGGGAAACCGTACTCAGAGACTCTGTTGTAACGAAGTCTGTTTGTCAATTTATGGACTAATAGCGGAGAAACATGACAGAGGTAGGGAAGTTAGAAGTTTATGGTGCTTTCAACAGAGAGAAGTACGAGGGMTGGRAAAYTGAGGCAATCCAAGATATGGTTTTACAYAGGCRGGCTATGAGAGAATACGCGGTCSAGCGAGTCAGGGATGAAAAATATATTGAGYATGTRYTCTACTTTTATGGACCCAACGACAAGTTGCACAGTACTAGTTYCTCSTTAGAGAYGGTGGAACAAGCTAGGGCCAGACTTGCATGATTTTGGTGGTTYTTGAGATWCCTTCTTCAGAGAACCTATTGGTACTTAAACCTGCAAACTCTCCCTCAAAATCCTTTTCAGTCTTTCCTGCAGCATGACGGCGTGTGAGTTCACGACTTCTTGATTTATCCAGTCGACTCTCTGGACAAGCACTTGAAACGATTCTCAAAACAAGTACTTGAAAAGACTCTCGGGACAGTACTTGAAACGATTCTAAAAAATAGTACTTGATATGACCCTGAGTGCAGTACTCGGAGCAGCACTCAGAAACAATACCCAAACAATACTCGATCAATACTCGGACACTACTCAAAACAATAATTAGAGCGGTATCTAGTATTTAGGGCGGTGTACAGAAAAGCACTCAGAATTGTATCTGGTACTCAAGACACTACTTAAAGTAATATTCAGAGCCGTACTTAGTGTCCAAAGCAGCGTTCGAACTCTAACAACGCCCAGGCAGATCCTGGGTTTTGCCATCTCTGCAGTGATTGCTACTCATTCAGTGGACAACACTCAATGCCATTTCCAGCAAGCAGTGCTCAGCAATGGCTAACACTTAGTGCTATTTTCAGTAAGTGGTGCCCTACTGTGGTTTGTGCTCAGTGTCATTTATCAAGTGAACAGTGCTCAAATGGTGTAGCCATGTGAAAGGAATTTTGAGCTTATCGAGTGAACGGGGATTCGTGTCTCCGTCAAGTGAGTTGTCGTCAGCGACCTATTTTTTCAACGACTGTCAAATTAACAGTGCACTGTGGTACTATTGGGTGATCAGTGACTAATCCACTCATAATCTGTACTCTATCAGTATCCAATCGGAGCTCTCGTGTATCGAACACCAGAACAACAAGTTGACTAGCAGTTATTTTTCTCTAATCAGCAACCAGTCAGTTTTCAGAATAGCAACCAGCCAGTAGTTGGAAACAACCCTTCGGAGCGGTAATCTCAGTAATAGCAGTCAATTGGTAGCCAAGCAGCGAGCGAACGATAACAGAGAACAACATCCAGAGAACGGCAACCGGAGAACAACAACTAAGAACAGCAACAAAGAACAACAACTAAGAACGACAACTAGGAACAACAACAAGAAACGACAATCTGAAGCGACTATTCGAAACAACAATGTAATTGATTGYCTTTTCACACCTAGATCATCCAAGAGTCACCCGTCTCGAGTTGGGTGAACTGATGTAGCGAGAGATCGGCGAGAATATGGACAGCAGCAACACAGTTAAAGTCTCCTGCTCGCTGTATCAGAGCACTGCAGAGACCTGGAGGGAGAGTGGAGTTGAGGAATACAATCTGCAGACTACTATGATGATGGAACATGCACTGTCCCTCGTGAGGAATCATACAAAAATCGAGTACACATACTGCTTGCATGATAAGAACGACAGACTGTTTGCCACCATAACTTCTGTGGGTACTATTGAGGAAACAAGGAGGACTGTTGGCAGCTATCAGTGAGCGTTTAGTCTCTGAACAAGTACAACTCACGTATCCGGACATTCAACAATCATCTAATCAGCAATCAATCAAGAATCAGTTATTAGTGATCAATTTCTAGCAATCAGTTTCCAGCAATCAGCTCCCTGCAATCAGTTTGGTAACCAGTTCTCTGGGACTATCTGGTCGGTTTGCACAAGCAAGAGTACTCATGAGCACAGTTCAGTCTACGTCGGTCAGTGAGTCAGTGCTGGCCAGCCTCAAACGGTTTTCATGCAAAGAGGCATTCCGTTATCAGTATGTTAGTGTCATTGGTTTCAGACAGGGAGATCTGTCAATCTTCGTTGTTCAGACCTGTTTTGATGATGGCACTATCCACGATCTGAGGGTTTACATGAAGAAGGGCTAGGAGGCTCATGAACTTTTCGATCCAGTCTGGATCTCAGCCACCGAATACCTTGAGCAGAGAGAGAGAGAGCTCGATGAGAGTGACACTACGTTGATCCGCAACTTCGGGCCGATGCTTTGTACTGACTATCCTAGGCCTCCAGTTCTTTCTCGTGTCAAAGATGACACGAGTTGGCTGGATGTGATTGGTTTGACAAAGAGGTACATCTCTCCGGCAGTGATCGATGTTGAGGCGCTGACCGAGCCCACCGGGTATCCCTACCTCAGACGAGGAGTCTTTTCAGTGGACGGACTGCCTACTTTGTGGGAGGAGTTTTGCTCCACGGTTAACTACCGTGTCATGTGCCTCGGATGATCATGCTCAGAGCTTGCTGGCTTCAGGTGGCATTTTGTCACGAAGCCTCAGTCTCAGATTGTACGTGGGCGTGGGTCTCGGCACCAGAGAAGATCAGTGAAAAGAGATTGAGAGAGACTGACCAGAGGGATGAGTGAGGGCTCTTGAGAGGTGCTGACCATGCTCGTTTATGTGTACTTTCTGAGATTATTATGAGTTCTCATTCTTCCCTTATTTATTTGATCTTGCCCTTGCTCCAGTCAGTCGGTCTTGCTTCTTGCTTTGTTCTTATCTGATGATTGCTATCGTGGATGATTCTGTCACAGTTCTCAAAATCAAATTGACATAATTAAGGCATGCATAACACCCCATAATTTTATGGTTATTATTTGCATATTTCTCGATATTCCGAATCAAAATAAAAGATTCCTGAGACCGGGGACCGGCGAAAACTGCAATTGAAGGGTCTCGCTCGAAGCCGAATGCACACAACAGGAAGGGATTTGCATTATTTAATTCATTTGATTTATTGCAATCACAACAAAATTCTGCGTGACAGCCTATTGGCTTTCCGGTCGCCCAAGGTGGCTCGACTGGAAAAAGTGCCACACGAGAAACACATGGTCTAGGTGTTCATGTCCCTTTGTGCAATTGTTCGTCATGGTGGCGACTTACTCCAGCTCACCGGCCAATCAGTCTTTGTTCGTGCCAGCGTCAACTGGCCCCCTATTGGGTTCCCAGGTCACTTTGCATTTCTCTGTCGGCTCCTCCGATTGAGGTTTCAATGGGTTTTACTCCCACCCTTGTACCTCTATGGTGTTGCTGCAGGACAATGTCCTCTACTAGCCTGGTCTTGACTGTAGCAGTTGGACCGCTTGAGAATCGGGGGTGGGAACGAGGCAAGGGGGAGGGGGTGAGAGGGGAGGGCATTCCTAAAAAAAGGGAGGATCGGGCGCAGGACAGGGGTATGAGTGGGGGGGAGTAGGGGAGGACAGTGTTGGGGGAGGGTGTTCTTCCGAAAGGGGAGAATGCATTGGGGGAGGAGGGAGCTGGAGCGATATCTCTTCTGGGAGCGGTGGAGGTGTTGGGCTTGCCAGTTGGAGCCGGAGCGGGGGGGTGGAGTCAATGGGGATAGGGGGGTAAGTGGTGAGGATCCGTTTAGAAGCGGTGGATGGGTCTTTCTGTAGCAGTTTTTAACTATATACTTCCAGATCGGTAGCAGGTTGTGGCCTCCTTATTGCCATTCGATCGGGTCAAACAACAGCGTTGTCGGAGCAAACACCCTTACAAAGGTATTTGCTCGTGATTCTGCATTTAATACAGTGCCGACACCAATTGTCGTGACAAAGACGGTTGGGAATGAAAAGTGAGGTTGTTTCGGCGTCGTACTGTGAGATGGATTCCCTAAGGCCGAGATGCTAAGTGACTGCAAATGATAGATACAACACATACGGTAAACGGTAAGAGTTAATAAAGACTTCGGCCATGGGGACTGAGAGGAGTTACGCGGGATGCAACTACAACGCACTGTGATAGTTAGTAGGCTAAAGTACCGAAATAAGTTAGTCAGTTAGAGCCCATGAACGTCAAGCATGGCGGGGTACGGGAAAAACGACAATGTACTCCGCCACAACCTTGGGAATGGATTGAAAAATTAATGTACGCCTCGACCTTGCAGGCCAGGGCAGCTAAGAGGGCCACGATACCCACTCAACTAGGCAGCTACGACCGATACCACCCTATACTAACCGTAGAAAACATGTCTTATAGCCTGCTACACCAACAAAGTCAACCATGTACTCTACTTATAGCAATATTGCTCTTGTCTAAACGTATTAGGAGCTAGCCCAGTAGGTACAAGCGCGAACCGATACGTTAGAGAAGCAGGGATCAAGTCCATCCTGTCTCTGGGCTAATTATTTTTGCTGGATAGCCAGGGGAGGCCTCCCCCATTTGATTCTAGCGACAGTCAGATGGGATTCGAACCCGTGACCTTGAACTCGAATTTAGTTAAATTTTAGGCCCCGTTGTGACAGTTGGGACGACGGGGTAGTTAGCAAATCCTGGTTTCTTTTCATTTTCTTTTTTTTCTTTTTTTCTTTTCTTTTGGTTTTAGTTAGATTTATTTTTCCTTTTTCTTTTTAATCCCGTCGCCCGGTTTTCATACTACGACCTCGATCACGCCAGGACTGCCTGCGACACAGTGAAGATCGCAGCCGTGGGGAGTGGGTTATCACGAGCGGTAAGAAGAACGAGCAAAGGAAGGCGGTAAGAAGGATAGCAGGAGAAGTAGTCAGAAAACGGAGAAGAAGGGAGAAAAAAAGAAAGAAAGGTGGAACCAAAGACATGCGGGAATGTACGGTCGAAAGTTCGGAGTGTAGGAAGTAGGGAAGGGATAAGCAGGCCGTGCGCAAGGAGTAGCAAAAAAAGCCACGAGGGAGAAGAGGGATGCGCGGAGAAGAGGAGCGGGGAGAGAAAAGTTCGAAAGGTGGAAGTAGCGCGAACTGGCGAGAAGTGCGCGCGGAAAGAAAAGAGCGCGGAGGCAGAAGAACAACGCAGCAAAGAAAAGGAAGAAGAAAAAGAAGAAGAAGAGGGAGGAGAGGAAGAAGGGAGAGGAGGAGATGCCGCATTTGCGGTCGATGGAGGCGATGATCTGGGCATAGATGGTGGGACCTTGTACATGAGTTACGATAGACTTTCTACTCACGTTTTGGATATTAGTGAGGGTGAGGCAAGTCAGTTTTGGTGGTCAAAAGGGAGTTGGCTGGACGCAAATCATGTACGGACAATCACGGCGCAACAACGAAGGCAAGAGAGTGAGAAAGAGAGACAGGTAAGTCCCGAAGCCGCGGCTAACCTCACACTATCGATAAGGTGAACAAAATTGAATGAATCTACCACCAAAACAACGAAATATACACTGCCTATACACCACCACATTCGTTGCTTGCACGTGTGTGTGTGTGTGTGCCACGATGGACTCCCCGGTGCTTTGATCGATAGGACAAGCAAGAACGAATGAGTCTAATGCTACGCTCCGGGGTATACACTACTTGTGCGAGCGTGCGTACGTAGGCATGCGTGTGTGCATGAACTTGTGAATATGTGGGTGAGGATGGGCTTGTATGTGCGTGCGTTTTATGCGAGTTTCCGCGAGGCTCCTATCTACAGCAGGAGCAAAATCGAATGAATCTCATACTGCAATATGGAAAAATACATTGCCGCTTGCACCTGCCGCTGTCACGCCTTTACTCGCTCACCCGCGGGATAGCCATGTGTATGAGAGAGAGAGAGAGAGAGAGAGAGAGAGAGAGAGAGAGAGAGAGAGAGAGAGAGAGAGAGAGAGAGAGAGAGAGAGAGAGAGAAAGAGAAAAAGAGGGAGAGTGAGAGAGAGAGAAAGAGAGAGAAAAAGAGAGAGAGTGAGAGAGAGAGAAAGAGAAAGGGGGGGGTTGTGCTAAGCTGTCCATTATGTGACTCTGGCACGTGCCTGCTTCGTTTCTTCTTTGCCTCTTGCCTTCTAGGAAAAGCTCCAAGATACACGTCCGGCGTTATGGCTCTCATATCAATGCTACTCCCGACAAGTTCCCCACGCAAAGAACCACTGCCAAACATATTGAATGCTGATTGTTCCATTCATACAATGCAAAAATTTGCTTAATATCGGTGGCACTCCTATAGTGGGAGGTGCGTTACAACTTCCCCGAGCCAATCATCAGTATCATCATCCGAGCCCACCAAACTGAGACTCACCCGCACGCGTATGCACTTGCGCACATATCGTTAGAACTCAATAAGTAAGCTCAGGGCATACATGCAAGATCGTTTGATCACAAACAAGTCCAAATAACACAACAAACAATGTTTGAATCTGAATCTTTAACAAAAACATCAACAGGACAACGGACATGATTTTCAATAGTTCTTGTAAAAAAAAAAAAACAAACGATGCTACAGAGTTAACGACTCCCCAAACAAATCAGTGGTATAACCTCCTATTCTCTCACACGTGGGATTTTGCTTGCTCTCAGACTCTTCTGTTTGCCACGACAGGTCGTCTAGTTATTATTACTAACGATCCCAATAATATTACTTAGTATTATTTCCTAGGTGCACGTGGCATCCGTGTGGGGGGGGGGATCGAAGTTGTGAGTGATACGGGAGACATACCTGATGCTTGAGGCGATCGACGTTGGCCGGGATCTGCTTGTACTACGGGAGGCTATGGATGTCACCGACGACAATGTAGGATATGTCGCCTGTAGGTTGGGCACATGGCACCAAATAGGATTACAACATTGGTTCTTTGTTGATGATGAAGAGGCTCATCCACCATTGTCATTTACGAGTCTTTGATGTGCTCTTACTTCGTGGAACTTGTGATGCAATTCTGCTATTGGTATGAGGTCACAACTATCTGGTCTCATGTGTGTAATATTGTTTGATTTATGAAGACCTCTATTGCTCATAATTATTATTATTATTATTATTATTATTATTATTATTATTATTATTATTATTATTATTATTATTGATATTATTAATTTTATTTATTAATATTGTTATTATTATTATTATTATTTTTTATGGATTTGAATAGGGTTGTAACAGAACGAAGTCGAGAGAGAGAGAGAGAGAGAGAAAAAAAAAAAAAAAAGGGAAGGGAGAGAAGTAAGCTATAGTGAAACTTAACTGATGCTTGAGGAGGTCGGCATTGGCCGAGATGTGCTCGTACTTCGGGGAGTTGATTGACGTCACCTACGACATTGTAGGTAGGCTACGTAGGATCGGCCATTCGTCCGCTGGGCGCCACGTAGGAGTTCGATATTGGTTGTTTGTTGATGATGATGAGACTCGTCCAACAGTGTCTCTTATGAGCTTTACTGTGCTCTTATTTGGTGGGACTCGTAATTCAATATTGCTTTTGGTTCGATGTCACGACTATCTGGTATTATGAGTATGACGCTATTTGGTGGGCGTATCCCCGCCGAGCTACCAGTCCACAGTACGAAAGCTACTCAGTTGCAATCGCAGAGGTGGACCAGCCGAGGGCATTTCTCGTTCGCTGTAGCATAGGGGGTAAGCGCGGTAGTACGCCTGTCAGACCTGCACGCGAACCGACATCTTGGGGGGCTGAAGTCCCAAGCGCGGCTCTGCGTCGGTCGACTAGGACGCATCCCACACACCACGCGCACACCACTTTACGAACACAAAAATAAAACACACGCACACGCACACACTGCACAACCGACACAACCCGAACAACGCGACACATATAACGAGACAACGCTCCTCGCCCCTTCAGTAGCCCTCCCATAACTTCCCGACGCGAAATCGGATAGTTATCCCGCGAGAGACTTAATATAAAATCGCGCGGACGCAAGGCCTATTCATATCGACTAGCAATGCAATCGTACGCAAGCAGTCGCAAGGATGGCGTACTATGTAGTACCCAGAATCAAGCGGTCCCTCGTGGATCTGAGTGCCATTTATGACATTAAGGTGTCAGACTCGAAGTGTCGTGAGGGTTTAATCCTTCACAACATTGCACGGCTGAAGGAATAGTCGTGCAACTTCTGCAAGACCTCCGACCTTTGGTCTGAGCGTCTCGGTAGGCAAGGCAAATAGGCTCTGCACGGGGGCAGATTCCTTCTCTGCAGAGTCTAGGGCCTGGGACGGCCGAGGACCAACGTCCGACTTATAAAAATCTCTAAAAAGCAAAGTGATAAAAGGGGATCTCCCTTTTCTCTCAAGCCATAATCTGGCTAACCCTTGAGCACGATCACAGTAACCCACACGCATACCCAAGGTATAAATGAAAATATATATAAGGCTTATTTATGTAGAACGATCACTTATCATAGTCACAGTGGGGCCCCTTTCAGCCATATATGTATGTAATTGCAGGCAGTCACATCCAGAGCCCGAACCACAAATGCACCTGCAATCATATCACAGATTCATCCAGAAGTCCACACACTACGCGTAGTCAACTTCAACAATTCCTTACACTCATACCCCTTGCTTTAGCCATACAAGCCTCACTCGTGCAACTCTTAAATAAATACTCAGTACTTTTGTAGGATGACCATTCGATAAAGTCTGGGTGAAAATACAACAAAACAGTTCAATCACAAGGCTAAGGCCTTTAGGTTGAGTGGCAGGAGTGAATTGGAGTTGAATCGTAAACCGACGAATCGGCAACCGACCTGTTATCAGTGATAACAGAATATGATCCTCGTAGGATCAAGCTGAAACTAGTCCAAGTCCTGAGTCAATACGATCAAGAGGACCTGTAACACAAGACCGATCAATTCACAAACTAAAAACATAAGTGTATGGAGAATACAACTCGATAACACAGTCTCATCCAAGATCTTTCTAATTGACTAAGCCTGAATCTACCTTTAAGCAGTGCCCAAGCAAAGGTAGACCCTGACATGATCTCCCCTATAAAGAGTGGATCGACAAAATCGCCACCTGTCGAAATATAGTCTAACTCTTTTAAACTAAGAAAAAAATTTCGGCAGCGCTTCCCGTGGAAAAAATGTCTTTTCAGAATTTGTATCAGCCCGAATATGAAACCAGAAATAGTCTTTGACTTTCCAAAGTTCAATTTTGTTTAACTCTATGAATTAGCAAAAATTTGAGCAGCACTCACTTTAGAAAATGAAACTTTCCAAATTTTTACTAAGTCATATATATACTTTAGACAAGTTGAACTTTGATAAGTCAAGATTTTGACTAACTCCTTGGATTTGCAGAAATTTCGGCAGCGCTTCCCGTAGAGAAAGTAGCTTACCAAGATTTGTACAAACCCAAGTGATCTAAGTATAGCTCAGAAAATGCAGGAATTGAGCTAACTCCTATCGCTCTAGCACGTGGCGAGCCTCTAAAGCGACTACCTGTCAACCTGAATCTCAGACCATGTAGTAGCCTCACTCAGTCACATGCAATGCCAAACCACAAAGGTAAGTACTCTCACCAGCCCCAAGTCAACTTAGGAAACATTAGTTCATAATCTCTCAATGATTTAACCCTTTATACCCTGCTTACATAGGGCATTGGGATTGGTCATTCGTCTTAGAAACAATGCCAACTCTTTGCCTTAGTTATACACGAACAGGTTGCACAACTACTTCTCTCTTCCTTGGGCGTATGGTTAAGCCATTCGTCTTAGAAACAATGCTTAATCACCCTGAACTGTTTAAATAACCAAGTTATATATACCTCTCTGAACTTAATCTTCACAAGTGAGCGTAGGGCTGAGCCATTCGTCTAAGAAACAATGCTTTCATCTGTACATATGCAGATTGTAGTGCTGGACGAATCTTTGTTTTTTTTTTGGTGTGATTTAAGTGATTGTGTCCAGATGTGTGATATGTTGGCGTGTACAGTTGGGATAAATTTGTGTTATTTGGGTCTTTGTATATGTTGGGTATATTCCGAGGTATTCGTGTGTTAGGGACGTGGATCACTTGGTAGGATGGGGCAAGGAGTGACCCTGAAGGCATTGTTAAGAAGTAGGGATTTGTTCCATTAAGGCCTGCTGATCGAGAGAAGAAGATATGAGACCTACTTCCTGCAAAGGCTCAGATAGACGTATAGGTGTGAGAGGTAGGAGAGGGTTGGGAAGAAACCTCGGCGTGGGGGAAATAGGCCATCTAGCCTAGAGAGGAAGTTGTAGGACTGGTGTATGGGCGACTCCTAGCCTTACTTTTCTTTGGATATCTGGATATATCTTGGATTACTTGGGCCCCTCGGATTGAAAAGTATGGATGCGTCGTGATCAAACTGTTTTAGCTATAGTTTTGTCAGGGAGACCGCATTTATTCTTGTGTGATACCAGTGACGGTTTGAGTTGAGATTGTTCAACTCCGAGTATATATATGTCATTCGAGACATTTGGCCCGCGTTTGAGTTGAGGTATTGTACCCCTGTGTATATTGAGTTGAGGCCTTATCCAAGACTGTCTTTTGTATATGACGATCAAAATCACTCTCACATATGTGGACTTTATCCTGATTAATGATGATTTTGTGTGAATTTTGTGAGAATGAATGAATGTGAATTGTCTACTCTTCGGTATACTCGTGCGATCTGCCCACGGGCCGGTGATAGGGTCGAGTATAAGGAGAGGCAGTGCAGTTCGTTGTGTGACAAAAGTGTGAGAATCCTAAGGGATTTTGCGAGTCTCTTAGACCCACAAGCAGGCCCCTCCGTTGGAGTTGGTTCGTGGTTGAGTTGTGGAGAGGATCCATAAGTAGGTTTCTAAGGTTGAGTTGTTCTATGGTTGAGTTATTCTATGATTGAGACCCATTCAGATTAAGGAAGGTGGTAATGTTATTTATCGGAAGACTCATCCCCAGAAAGGGGGGGGGTGTTTTAAAAAGGGTCGTGTGATAGCTCATCCTAAGAAGAGAGGGATGGCAGGAAGACCTATTGAGAGAGACCTCCTTCGTGTGAAAGGTGGTTAATGGATTTAAGGGCATGGTAAGCAGTACCTGAGTTGATAAAGTCTGACGAAAAGGGTCCACGTTTGCTTGAGATGTTTGAGAAAGTCGCAAAAGAGTGCAGGGCCAGAGATGTCTCAGGATGGGTGGCTGCTGGCTCTGATCAAGTCAAGGGTCATGGCCTTGTGGACCTAACAGTGATTTTGTTTGTGATTGTGCGAAGGATGTCAGGCCTTTCGTGGGAGAGTTTGTTAATGCCTTCAGACCCCTGTGTAATCTCGAGTGGGCCCATGATTGGTTTTGCGATGCTTCGTCTAACCACTTGTGCTAGTTCTGGGACATATTGGAGAAATACCAAGCTGAGCGGTAAAGATTAGCACCTCTAGGGCGTAACCCCAGTGGATGGCTGCTAGCCGGCGCAACCTGGCTGCGGGACCGCGGAGTAAGAGTTTAAGGGGAGTTGCCCGCCCTAGGGAAATTACCCCGTGGGATAATGAAGGTGGAGGTTTTTGGAAAACCCTGATTGAATGCTTATCAGGAGAAAACCTATCGTTGCGCAACCAACGAGGGTACTGCCGCTGAAATAACAACGCGGTGGGCCGTAGTCCTGGTCTGATCAGCCAGGCTATGGTGGGTCAAGATGGAGACCTAGCCTTTCTGTACTAGACTGCAGAAGGAGCTGAGTGAAAATTAAGTATACATATATACGTATGTGTATTTGATTGCGAGAGGTTTTCTGAGAAGGACGGCGAGAGTGCCTTCAAAGGTCTCGGTTAAGGTCCGCGTCCCTAGTTTTGGCCAGGACTAGGGACACCCAACGAGAAGCCGAAGGTTGTCTAGGACCGGGGAGAGGATGATTAGGAAAGTCTTTGGAACTTATGTTGTCAGCATCCTAATAATTCGGCGATGTGGACCCGGGTTAGAAACCTGGTAGCATATAGTTCTGGAGACATTGATGGAGTCCTCTACCCTATGTTTGTCGGCTAATTGGATTGGCTCCTCTTTCGTCAGCATTTTGGGTTATGGTTGAACTAATAGTTTTTGATCCTGCGAAGCGACGGGAACGTCGCTTAATATGGCCCGGTAAGCTGTCGGAGCGAATACCCTTACAAGGGTATCCGCCCTGGTTTTTGCAGATGACAGGGAGTAGGGTTGGTTTAAGATTTAAGTATTCCGCGCGAGGTGCGGCTGCATCTGTGGTTTACGACGGCAGGGTGGTCGACTATAATAGAGAGTGTGTGGGCGCGCAGACTTTCGAGGCGCGCGTGATCTTTTGTTTATTGATGACTGAAGAGTCGGGGGCGTGATCGCCGGCTGGATTTTTGTTCTGATTGTATAAGGATTAAAAGGATTATGTCCCGTTGATTAATGTGCTTGCCTGTAACCTGTGCGGACCTGCGGAGGACGGCGTCGACAACAATGTGACTTCTGAAGGCGTTTCGGTAGCTTGGTGCGTCGCGCCGGGTCAGTTTATTTGGGCGTCCGCCGACGCTAAACCCAGATTTGGGCCTAACGCTATTTGTTACGGAGCCGGATTTTCATTAGGGAGATTCAAGGATCAAAGACGAGTGGCGACAACGTGGGAATATCAAAGTGGCGCGAAGGGGTAGAGGGGTTGAGGGTCCGGCGGGGCTACCTCCCCACTTCCCCTAGTTTTGTCGTCAGTGGCGTTAGAAAGGTGCTAACATTTTCCCTTTTTTTTATCAGCACCGTCGTCGCACAGTTAAAAGTTCCAAATGTTTCATCATTTTATCGTAGTACTCGTTTTATGGACCGGCGTTCTTCGACTTGGACGTGACGCCGGGTTTTGGCGTCCGCCACGGCAGTCAAGGAACTTGAGAGCGCGCCTCGTCGGACGGGCCCGCGTGTTCAGGATGTCGGCGAAAGTCCTCCACCACACCGTTGTCGAACAACCTCCACGAGGTCGAGGGTGGAGTCGTTATGACACCTGAGGTAAAGGGGTCGGTAATGCTGAACGTGTACAACCCACGCCTCGAGCCTGGGGCGGTTGCATGGGGGTGTGTTGTGTTCAAGGCGTGGTCGGAAGCGCTATTACGGACTGTTTTTCGTGACCACGTCGAAGTAGCCCCGTGGCAGCCACGCCCGTGCCTGAGCCCCTACCGAGGGAACATGAGGAGGTTACCCCCACAGCAGTATGTGGTAGCGGCGACAGCGAGCTAGCAGCACCGGCTAGGGGCCAGCCGGTAGCACCCGGAGCCAGGTCTCTTGATGGGCCAGTTACTGTGCCTTCCTTGCAGCCCCTCCCCTATAAGCACTGACGACCTTACTTAGTGCAGTTCAAGAGAAGGGAGGAGGCGACGGTTCGGTAGGCCGGGCAACGCTGCGCGGCAGCGGGCGGGGTAATAGGAGTTGGGCCGGTGCACTGTGTTATCGAGTGTAGTGGGTCGGGGCTGACGGACAAGAAGGCAGGCCGCGGCTGTATGGGCGCTGCCAGACAAAAGGGTGGTTCTGCCGCCCGGTTGTGAGACCGAGCGCTACGACAGAGTGCAGGGGGCACGAACGGAGCGGGGGACGACGGGGCGCCAGGTGCATGAGAAAGGGGAGAAGAGAGGCGCGCTGAGGGAGAAGATGAGCGGAGGAGACTGGTAGCAGCGAGAGGGGTGCTGGGTCGGCGAAGGAGCAGGCAGTAGGACCTGCAGGGCGTTGCTGCGAGGAGAGAATGAACCCGGGCGCAAAAGCGCGCCGAGTGCATGTATGCCAAGAGAAAGGAAGCTGGCGGAAGAGACGAGCGGGGCACAACAGGCAAAGGGCGGCGTGCAAGATTTCCGATAGAATCGGGCGGGGAAAGCTCCGAATCAGGGGTTTCAGGGTGGACGAACCCGAATCTGTAGTCGCATAAGAAGAAGAATTAGTAGAAAAAGAGTTAGAGAAGGAACTTATTGCGCCGAGCTATGGTGGGAAGGACAAAACATAGAAAATGATTGTTTTTGCCCGTTAGTAGACGAAAACGGGCAGGAGGAGATTGTACACAAGGATTTTTGGCCAGGGCTAATCTAATGGTAAGGTTAGTTTTAGTAATGAGTTAGTAGAATGGAAGGTTTGTGAAAAGAGGGCCGCGCGGAGCTATGGCGGGAAGTGAAGAAGGGAGAGAGAACATCGACATACCTCGGTCATTTCATGACCGATCTTTGTAATTCAAGATACTGTACTGAGTTTTCTGGACAAGGCGATTCTAATGGCGTAGTTAGTTTTGAGATAAGCCAGTTAGAATTAGATTTAGATAGAAAAGGTTGTGCGCGGAGGGTGTTGAGGAAGGAGGAAAAAATGGATGAATGAACCTGGCGCGGATTTGCGCCAGATGCGCCCAAGAATCGGGATGGTGGAAAAACGTTTGACTTCGGTCGTTAGTTAATGAATACGGGCAGGAGAAAGGGCTCGACAGGGATTTTTTGGCACGGCGAATCCGAATCTGTCATCGGATAAGGGTATAAGTTAGTAGAAGAGATGATTAGTAGAAGAAGGGGGCTACGAGGAGATGTCGAACAGACACCTATGGCGAAGCGAAGACTGTCTGATTCACTCGATTCTCAGTGGAATCGAGTGAACTAGAATGGTGGGGTGGAGGTTCTTATGGTCGCAAGTTAGATGGTAAAGTAAGACGTGTAAGAAAGCTACTAGAGGGAGATTGGTAGAGAGGAGGAGAAAGAGAAAACAGGGACGAAAAACTAATGTATCTACCCGTGTTCTGAGTAACGGATCCAGTCGGTTTGCTCGTCACTGTTACGAGGATTACGGCAGGTGGGGAGTGAGGTTGGAGACTTACCTGTTGGCCGATTGATAGTTTTTGTCTATTCTCCTATAGGCGCGACAAGAGAGTCATGTATAGCTTCGTGTTTAGTGGAAGACTCTGTCTCACCTTTCGCTTTTGGTGGTCGTGACTGTCGTCGCCCCGCGTTCTCACGATCCCCATCCGCGCGGTAACTGGTCGCTTTTCGTTAAACATTAGCTAGCCGTTGCACGTTATCGTAGTATTGCCCCGCTGGATTGTGGTAGTTGTGGCCAGTGGGTAATGTATTTGGCCATGTAGAGGGAGATTCCTTCTCAACTCACATTAGACTGTGGTAGTGGAGCAGAACGAGGATGAAAGGAGCGTTGGTGGGGGCATGCGGTGATACTAAGGCACGAATTGCTTGAACCATGGCTGGATTCGATACAGTCGTCATTTCAAGCGGGGCAATGTTGTTGTTCGTAGTATGAATTGTGTTAGGCCGCTACGCATTGCAGCATTTAAGAATTGTGTAGGCACAGCTTCTTCGATAGGGATAGCCAGGCGGTCGTTAGCACGTAGAAAGAGAGGGGGGGGGTGTAGTGTTGTGACTTGAAGACTTGTTGAAGGGGCATTACTGCGAATGAGAGAGTCGTCGGGAAGATGACAGTGGACGGCTTGGCTAAGGCTGACCAAGCTGTAGCTACCTTTGGCTACCATTGCAGGGCACCACTCACGCTGTTAGTTACGGTATGGATAGTTAGTCACGGTATGGATGACGGCGGGCTGGTGGAGCGATTTTTGTCTAGCCAATTCTGTCAATAAACGAGACCTCGGCCTACTGAGTAGTAACGTAGGGACTTTTCTTCGTGACCAGCTTCGCAAGAGGGATGTTGGATGGCTTGGCTAGCCAAAGGGAGAGCAAGGACTGACAGATTGAGAGCTCTTTCTTGATTCTATGAGTGATGTTGTTGCTATTGCTAACTACTATGAACCAGCGCAGTGGCTCCTTCATCCCGGTACGGCTACTGGGTCCGGCAGTAGAGAGTTTGGTTGTGATAGCCGGCCGCTACAAGCTAACGAAGACGTCACGGCATAGGGGAGTAGCCAGGCCACAAAGGGAGGATAGCATTGTAACCTGGAGGGTCGTGTGAGGAGAGCCTTTGACATATGAGTCGTAATTCAGCCTTTTATTACTGCATTTGACTGAGAATCGATCATCCTCGTTGTGCTTTCGGCCATCAGTGCGAAGCCCTCAGGCGAAAGAAGGTATCAAGGCCCTCTCGCGCGAGTTTGAGTGCACCTCCCTTGGATCTGAGAGTCTCAAACTTATCTCTTTCTACCCTTCTTACCCTAATTCTAGTCTGTGGTTCTGAGAGAAAGGCGGCAGGCGAGATTGCAACCCGTAATCTGCGTCAAGGCCTCTGTGGGAGGTTCGCCCCAGCGATTGAGGGAGCTCTGTCGGAACTCAGGAGGGGTTGTGGAGGCAGGGAACTCAGAGGTAATCATTGGCTTCCCCTATAAACCCAGTACAACCCCTATTTATACACCCCCTATGTATTGGTTGATTGGGCTGTATGCAACAGTTACTTTGACTTTTGGATTGACTTTTAGGACAAAAATCAAACTAACCAAAGGAATGTATGTATAATGGCAGTTTCAAAATTTTTGATTGCCTGAAAGTAGATTGTCACAAGGGATTGCATCTTGGGGGAAGGCTGGGAGAAGGGCAGTTTTGCTTGCAATTGAACGGGTCTTGTAGGGTCAGGCATTGTTTCTAAGATGAATGGCCTGACTGATGTATTTTGTTATGTTTTCTGGAGAACCAAGCATTGTTTCTAAGACGAATGGCTTGGTTGCTGTGTTTCTTTAATTTCGCCAGACATTGTTTCAAAAATGAAAGGCTTGGCTACTTAATTTGAGGGGTATTGATGGCTTGACTTTTTATGACCAGACATTGTTTCTCAGACGAATGGTCTGGTCGCTGTTTACTTCGATGGTTTCTGAACAGTCTCAGGGTCAGACCCAGGGTACTCTATTTTTTTTGTGCTGAACAAAGGGGAGTTGAGTATTGTTTCTAAGACGAATGACTCATCTCTCCTTGGTCGTTTCATTCTGAGGGAGGATTCAGGCCAAAGGACTAGACATTGTTTCTAAGACGAATGGTCTTAGTCTGAGGCCTCAGGATTATAATGAGAACGAAGGAATAGGATTTTCTATAATTCTGTGTATATATATATATATATGCTTATATGAGAACAAGACTAGCCAAACATTGTTTCTAAGACGAATGGTCTGACCATAGCCTTATCACAAGAGAAGAGAGTATAACTAAGAGTTATAACTGAAGGTAACTTGGGAAGGCGGTCCAACGGGTTGGATTTGGACTGGCGGGGGCCCACGAGGCATTATGTCCATCCAAGGGCCCATATAATTGCTTTTCGCCCAGGGCATATAAGGACTGTGTGCCGGCCACAAGTTCATTCGGCTACCCGGCGCCCACTGCTCATGTAATGCTTGCTCGATCAGAGGGGGCCCCCTTGGTCTTGCCTTGCCTTCCCCCTCTTGCGGGATAGCCGCTACTTGCTGCGAACTCTGTCCCTTTTCGGTACCTTGACCGCCCTGAGCGAGGTTCCCCGCCCTCCGCTGCGCCTTTGTCAGCTTGAGAGGTCCATGCTCCTCCTTTACCTCCTCCTCTCTCTTGCGTTTGTCCCTCGGCTGAACACTGGCTTGCCTCTTTGGGGTTCCTATCGAGGGGGGCGATTCCTGGTCACCCTTCTCTATTCCTCCTTCACCCTGGCCAGTCGGCTTACTTTGGGAGTCTTTTGAAACCTTCCTCTTACCCTTCCTCGCCTCTTATAGTTGCGCTAACCTCTCCTCCAATACCCCTACTTGCCTTTGTAACCCACTTAACTCCACCTGCGATGGTGCGCCCGCAACTGGTGGCATAGAGCATTCCCCACGTGGGCCTTCTACTCCGTCTTCTGGGAATCTTAGCCTTAAGGAACGCACCAATTCATCCCACGTTTTCGACTCCTACTTGAGGGTATATGACTCCTCACTTAGTCTTTCACAAACGAACAGCGGGAACATGCACCTCATCGCCCTCTCGCCCCACTTTTTCATAAGGTTGAAGCCTTAATAGTCATGTAGAAAGCCAGACAGAACAACAAAGCACGGAGGTCTGGCGGCATTGACTCTCGCAATGCCTCACACAACAACACCTTCATCTGGCACGAATTCCTCCAACGCAGGATCTTGGCGAAGCCGCCATTTTCCGCCATGATGCTGATGGCCGTCTGATACGCAAAGCGAGCAATAGATCATCAAACAGAGACTGAAGTAAGCTCAGGCAGACAAGGGCAAACTACTAACACTTAAATCACACTATCTACCCTTTCACTCACGCAATCAGGCCCCAACCCCTAGTTATCCTGGCGCTTACCTTTATAACTAGGGTAATGGATAGAGAGACAACCACAGCCAAGCCAAAGGAAGCGCATTTAGTAGGAGAGAAGATATTCGCTACCTAACTACTGCTACCCGAATCTCATCCCAGTCTCCTACTCCCTAACCTGGGTTTTGGAAACTAGCATATGCGTCGACCACATTAGCTATGCTCCTGAGCCACTGACTAGGAGGAGAAAACCTTAGATCCATATAGAATCCATATACCAGCTCGCATGTATAACACCCATTCCCGTGTTTTCAAAGCGGCGCCAACTGCTGCCGCTATCCTCGCCTGTCCACCAAAATACTTCTCAATGAGAAACTCAGGCAGGATGACCCGTAGTGGTGCTGACGGAAGCACAAACTCCTCAACACGCTTGACCTCTATACGGGTCAGCACTTGCTCTTCCCCATCGCAAGACACTTCCTTCGCCCACTTCACTGCGGCTGCCTCGGCCACTCTCAAAGGCCTTGCGAGCAGGCTCCCGTGCCCAAGTGCCAACTCAACCCCATGCCCGACCCAGAATGAGGAAGAGGCGTACAAAGTCACCCTCACAACCGCGCATTCCTGATCATCATCGAGACCGGACTCGATCCAGACGAAAATATATTTGCCTATCAATGCACCCCACCAGGAAGATATATACTCTCCCTCCTTGACATGCCTTGGCAAGGAAATCTCAAGCCCATCTCCCTTCTTGACAGGCAAGGTCACACTGGGATTTTCCTTAGCATAAGGCATCTTGATTTGCCTTCGCTCTGGTCTGGGTTCTGCCCATCACGGAAGAACGTCCAGCATACGCTTTCAGTTACCATGCTAATAACGCGTTCTAGCATTTCTACCCTTATTTGAGGAGCAGTCCAAACACATATAAACGCCCATAGGTTAATAATTGGACTCGAGATGCTTACATAAACCCTGGCAGACTGATAATTCAAATGCATACCTCAGATGTCAACCTATATAAATATTTATGACAAGGAGAATTATCAAAGGACTATAATTGCCAAGTACATAGCCTCACACGATCAAGCGCTAGGCAAGCTTACTCAGACAGTATCGGGCATACAGGACTAAGTTCAACATATAACTCAAATAGAAATGCCCTCAGACGATTAGTCTCAGGTCCTTAGTTCCAACTCATAGATTCCAGCGGATGGTCCAACCCTAGAAGAGGCTCAAAGCAATGGCCTACCATAAATAACGTGGTATACCCTCCACTATCAGGCGCCATACAAGTCTACTACTTCTCGTAGTCCTTTCTATTGCAGCCTTACCACGGTGCTTACTGCATGTCTTTACTGCCTTATACGCCTAATTTCAAACATATCATGCGGAGCAAACCTCAAACTTCTATGGCCATATAACTCGAGCAACTACTTAGAACCCAAATTCCAAGATCCCAATTCACACTCATACGAGCTTTCAATATCCTCTGCCTAACTCTCTTCGAAGTCCCTTGACGACTTCTAACATAGTAGGCTTCCTTTACTCATTTTATGCCTCGCCCTAAAGCCAAAGTGCTATATTGCACCCTTGACTTCTCGGGTAACTTCCCTTAGCCATTATGCGCACCTTACACGGCCAACTCCCGCAACCAGCACACTTAGCTTTGTTGATACCGCCTCATCCTACCTTAGTCGTATCAAACATACCAATCATCGCCCAAACCCATCAACTATCGGGGCTAGAAGAGGTATCAACACCAACTACCGTCATACCAGTCAAATGTGTGCACGTAATCAACGTACGTGGGCGCATAGTCAAAGCTTATCCTTTTCGCGCCACCCTTACTGCACCGAATAGAACCCACTCGCACAATCACACCTCACTTGGTCTTTATCCAATACCAACAATCGATTAACCATGAAAATCAAGGGAAACTTCATAATTTGCCTATTTCTCACATTCTACTACCTGGATGTCGTTCCACCAGGGACAACGGTAGGCAACCGTTATCCCCGGTAACGGCGCCACCTGTCGGGCGCATCGGTCCAGCACAGCTCGTGGCAGCGAGGGACCGTCTCGGCCGCGTCACGTAGGAGTTGGACCAACCCCGTCACGAACACACCAATGGAGCTTCCTTACGCCGCTCCGGCCGAGTGTGCCAGCCATACCTCTCGCGAGCCCCTACGACAGGATAGGGCCTACGCGAGGCACAACTAACCTCTACCTTACGGGAGCTGTCACCTCCCTTCGGTGGGCGTATCCCCGTCGAGCTACAAGTCCACAGAACGAAAGCTATTCAGTTGCAATCGCAGAGGTGGATCAGCCGAGGGTGTTTCTCGTTCGCTGTAGCATAGGGGGTACGCGTGGTAATACGCCTGTCGGACCTGCACGCGAACTGACATCTTGGGGGGCTGAAGTCCCAAGCGCGGCTCGACGTCGGTCGACTAGGACGCATCCCACACACCACGCACACACCACTTTACGAACACAAAAATAAAACACACGCACACGCACACATTGCACAACCGACACAACCCGAACAATGCGACACAAATAACGAGACAACGCTCCTAGCCCCTTTAGTAGCTCTCCCACAACTTTCCGACGCGAAATCGGATAGGCGTGCTGCGCGAGACTTAATATAAAACCGCGCGGACGCAGGGCCTATTCATATCGACTAGCAATGCAATCGTACGCAAGCACTCGCAATGATGACGTACTATGTAGTACCCACAATCAAGCGGTCCCTCGTGGATCCGAGTGCCGCTTATGACATTCAGGTGTCAGACTCGAAATGTCGTGAGGGTCTAATCCTTCACGACATTGCACGACTGAAGGAATAGTCATGCAGCCTCCGCGAGAACTCCGGCCTTTGGTCTGAGCGTCTCGGTAGGCAAGGGAAATAGGCTCTGCACGGGGGCAGATTTCTTCTCTGCAGAGTGTAGGGCCTGGGATGTCATATACTTTAGACGAGTTGAACTTTGATAAGTCAAGATTTTGACTAACTCCTTGGATTTGCAGAAATTTCGGCAGCGCTTCCCGTAGAGAAAGTAGCTTATCAAGATTTGCACAAACCGAAGTATAACAAAAAATCTCAGAAAAAGTGAGAATTGATCTAAGTAAAAAAAAAAAAAAAAAACTTAGCTTTGAAAATGCAGGAATTGAGTTAACTCCTATTGCTGTAGCACGTGGCGAGCCTCTAAAGCGACTACCTGTCAAACTGAATCTCAGACCAAGTAGTAGCCTCACTCAGTCACATGCGATGCCAAACCACAAAGGCAAGTACTCTCACCAGCCCCAAGTCAACTTAGCAAACAATAGTTCATAGTCTCTCAATGATTTAACCCTTTATACCCTGCTTACATAGGGCTTTGGGATTGGTCATTCGTCTTAGAAACAACGCCAACTCTTTGCCTTAGTTATACACGAACAGGTTGCACAACTACTTCTCTCACCCTTGGGCATATGACTAAGCCATTCGTCTTAGAAACAATGCTTAGTCGCCCTGAACTGTTTAAATAGCCAAGTTATATATTCCTCTCTGAACTTAATCTTCACAAGTGAGCGTAGGGCTGAGCTCTCAGCCTGCCCAAGTTACCTTCAGTTATAACTCTTAGCTATACTCTCTTATCTTGTGATAAGGCTTTAGTCATACTATTCGTCTTAGAAACAATGTCTGGCTAGCCTTGTTCTCATATAAGCATATATATAAATATATTTATACACAGAATTATAGAAAATCATATTCCTTCGTTTTCATTATAATCCTGAGGCCTCAGACTTGGACCACTCGTCTTAGAAACAATGTCTAGTCCTTTGGCCTGAATCCTCCCTAGGAATGAAACAACTAGGGAGAGATGAATCATTCGTCTTAGAAACAATACTCAGCTCCCCTTTGTTCAACACACAAAAAAACAGAGTACCCTGGGTCTGACCCAGAGACTGTTCAGACACCACCCAAGTAAACAACGACCAAACCATTCGTCTTAGAAACAATGTCTGATCCTAAAAAGTCAAGCCATCAATACCCCTCAAATTAAGTAGCCATGTCATTCATCTTAGAAACAATGTCTGACAAAATTTAAAAAAACACAGCAACCAAGCCATTCGTCTTAAAAACAATGCTTGGTTCTCCAGAAAACAGAACAAAACACAGCAGTCAGGTCATTTATCTTAAAAACAATGCCTGACACTTTAAGACCCGTTCAATCGAAAGCAAAACTGCCCTTCTCCCATCCTTCCCCCCAGATGCAACCCCTTGTGACAATCTGCTTTCAGGCAATAAAAAAACCTGAAACTGCCATTGTACATGCATTCCTTTAGTTAGTCTGATTTGTGTCCTGAAAGTCAATCCAAAAGTCAAAGTAAGTAGTGCATACAGCCGAATCAACCAATACATAGGGGGTGTATAAATAGGGGGTGTATAAATAGGGGGTGTATAAATAGGGGTTGTACTGGGTGTAAAGGGAAAGGCAATGATTACTTCTGAGTTCCCTGCCTCCCGAACTCCTCATGAGTTCCGGCAGAGCTCCCACAATCGGTGGGGCGAACCTCCTACATAGGCCTTGGCGCGGATTACGGGTTGGAATCTCGCCTGCCACCTTCCTCTCAGAACCAAAGACTAGACTTAGAGTAAGAACGGTAGAAAGAGATAAGTCTGAGACTCTCAGATCCAAGGAATGCACTCAGACTCGCGCGAGAGGGCCTTGATACCTACTTTTGACTGAGGGCCCCGCAATGATGGCCGAAAGCACATCGAGAATGATCGATTCTCAGTCAAATGCAGTAATAAAAGGCTGAATTACTACTCATATGTCAAAGGCTCTCCTCAGACGATCCTCCATGTTACAATGCCATCCTCCCTTTGTGGTCTGGCTACTCCCCTATTCCGTGACGTCTTTGTTAGCTTATAGCGGCCGGTTATCACAACCAAACTCTCTACTGCCGGACGCAGCAGCCGTACCGGGATGAAGGAGCCACTGCGCTGATTCATAGTAGTTAGCAACAGCAGCAGCATCACCCATAGAATCAAGAAAGAGCTCTCAATCTGTCAGTCCTTGCTCTCCCATTGGCTAGCCAAGCCATCCAACAACCCTCTTGCGAAGGTGGTTACGGAGAAAAGTCACTGTGTTACTACTCAGTAGGCCGAGGTCTCGTTTATTGACAGAATTGACTAGACAAAAATCACTCCACCAGCCCGCCGCCATCCATACCGTGACTAACCATCCGTACCGTAAATAACAGCACGAGTAGTGCCCTGCAATGGTAGCCAAAGCATCTTGGTCAGCCTTAGCCAAGCTATCCACTATCAGCTTCCCGGCGACTCTCTCATTCGCAGTAATGCCCCTTTAACAAGTCTTCAAGTTACAACACTACCCCCCCCCCCTCTCTATCTACATGCCAATGACCGCCTGACTATGCCTCTCGAAGAACCTATGCCTACACAATTCTTAAATGCTGCAATGGGTAGCGACCTAACATCATTCATACTACGAACAAAACATTGTCCCGCTTGAAACAACGACTGTATCGAATCCAGCCATGATTCTAACAATTCGTGCCTTAGTATCACCGCATGCTTCCACCAACGCTCCTTTCATCTTCGTTCTGCTCCACTACCGCAGTCTAATGTGAGGGGAGAAGGAATCTCCCTCTACGTGGCCAAATACATTACCCACTGACCACGACTACCACAATCCAGCGGGGCAATACTACGATAACGCGCAGCGGCTAACCAAGGGAAAACAGCAATAGCGCGAATGTCTAACGATAGCGACCAGCTACCTCGCGGATGGGGATCGTAAGACCGCGGGGCGACGACTTTCACGACGACCAAAAGCGAAAGGTGAGACTGAGTCTTCCACTAAACGCGAAGCTATACGTGACTTTCCTGTCACGCCTATAGGAGAATAGACAGAAACTATCAACCGGCCAACAGGTAAGTCTTCAACCTCACTCCCCGCCTGCCGTAATCCTCGTAACAGTGATGAGCAAACCGGCTGGATCCGCTACTCAGAACACGGGTAGATACATTAGTTTTTCGTCCCTGTTTTCTCCTTCTCCTCCTCTCTACCACTCTCCCTCTAGCAGCTTTTTTACTGGTCTTACTTTACCATCTAACTTCGCGACCATAAGAACCTCCACCCCACCATTCTAGTTCACTCGATTCCACTGAGAATCGAGTGAATCAGACAGTCTTCGCTTCACCATAGTTGTCTGTTCGACATCTCCACGTAGCCCCCTTCTTCTACTAATCATCTCTTTTTCTAACTTTTACCGTTATCTGATGACAGATTCAGATTCACCATGCTAAAAAACCCATGTCCGGCCCTTTCTCCTGCCCGTATTCATTAACTAACGACCGAAGTCAAACGTTTTTCCACCATCCCGATTCTTGGGCGCACCTGGCGCGAATCCAGGCCAGGTTCATTCATCCATTTTTTCCTCCTTCCTCAACACCCTCCGCGCACAGCCTTTTCTATCGAACTCTAATTCTAACTGACTAATCTCAAAACTAACTACGCCATTAGAATTGCCTTGTCCAGAAAACTCAGTACAGTATCTTGAATTACAAAGATCGGTCATGAAATGACCGAGCTATGTCGATGTTCTCTCTCCCTTCTTCACTTCCTGCCATGGCTCCGGGCGGCCCTCTTTTCACAAACCTTCCATTCTACTAACTCATTACTAAAACTAACCTTACCATTGGATTCGCCCTGGCCAAAAATCCTACTGTACAATCTCCTCCTGCCCGTTTTCGTCTACTAACGGGCGAAAACAATCATTTTCTACGCTTTGTCCTTCCAATTATAGCTCGACGCAATAAGTTCCTTCTCTAACTCTTTTTCTACTAATTCTTCTTCCTATCCGACTACAGATTCGGGTTCGTCCACCCTGAAACCCCTGATTCGGACCTTTCCCCGCCCGATTCTATCGGGAATCGTGCATGCCTCGCTCGTCTCTTCCACCAGCTTCCTTTTTCTTGGCATGCATGCACTCGGCACGCTTTCGCGCCCGGGTTCATTCTCTCCTCGCAGCAACGGCCTGCGGGTCCTTCTGCCTGCTCCTTCACCGACCCAGCACCCCTCTCGCTGCTACTAGTCTCCTCCGCTCATCTTCTCCCTCAGCGCGCCTCTCTTCTCCCCTTTTTCATGCACCTGGCGCCCCGTCGTCCCTCGCTCCGTTCGTGCCCCCTGCACTCCGTCGTAGCGCTCGGTCTCACAACCGGGCGGCAGAACCACCCTTTTGCCTGTCAGCGCCCATACAGCCGCGGCCTGCCTTCTTGTCCGTCAGCCCCGACCCACTACACTCGATAACACAGTGCACTGGCCGAACTACTATTGGCCCGCCCACTGCTGCGTAGCGTTGCCCGGCCTACCGAACCGTCGCCTCCTCCCTTCTCTTGAACTGCACTAAGTAAGGTCGCCGGTGCTCATAGGGGAGGGGCCGCAAGGAAGGCACAGTAACTGGCCCATCAAGAGACCTGGCTCCGGGTGCTACCGGCTGGCCCCTAGCCGGTGCCGCTAGCTCGCTGCCGCGGCTACCACATACTGCTGTGGGGTTAACCTCCGCATGTTCCCTCGGTAGGGGCTCATGCACGTGCGTGACTGCCACGGGGCTACTTCGACGCGGTCACGAAAAACAGCCCGTAATAGCGTTTCTGACCACTCCTTGAACACAACACACCCCCATGCAACCGCCCCGGGCTCGAGGCGATGGTTGTATACGTTGAACATTACCGACCCCTTTACCTCAGGTGTCATAACGACTCCATCCTCGACCTCGTCGAGGTTGTTCGACAACGGTGTGCTGGAGGACTTTCGCCGGCATCCTGAACACGAGGGCCCATCCGACGAGGCGCGCTCTCAAGGTCCTTGACTGTCGTGGCGGACGCTAAGACCCGGCGTCACGTCCAAGTCAAAGAACACCGGTCCATAAAACGAGTACTACGATAAAATGATGAAACATTTGAAACTTTTAACTGTGTGACGACAGTGACGATAAAAACAAGGGAAAATGTTAGCACCTTTCTAACACCACTGATCATTGAATCTCCCTGATGAAAATCCAATGCCCTAACAAATAGCGCTAGGCCCAAATTTGGGTTTAGCGTCGGCAGACGCTCAAATAAACTGACACGGCTTGATGCGCTGAGCTACCGAAACGCCTTCAGAAGTCACATTGTTGTCGACGCTGTCCTCCTCACGTACGCACAGGTCACAGGCAAGCACATTAATCAACAAGACATAATCCTTTTAATCCTTATATCATCAGAACAAAAATTCGGTTGGCGATCACGCCGCCGACTCTTCAGTCATCAATAAACAAAAGATCACGCGCGCCTCAAAAGGGCGCGCGCCCACACACTCTCTATTATAGTCGACCACCCTGTCGTCGTAAACCATAAACGCAGTCGCGCCTCGCGTGAAATACTTAAATCTTAAACCAAGCCTACTCCATGTCATCTGCAAAAACCAGGGCGGATACCCTTGTAAGGGTATTCGCACCGACACCAGTCTCTTCTCGTAATGTCTGGTTATGTTCTCAACAATTGTTACGTCGTCGGGTGTCGGATAATGAAGGCCGAATTGACGGATGTTTTTTTCAGACTCTTGCAAAATAGGATCAAGATGGAATAACACTAACGATTGCAAAATGCTCGGGGGAATAATTTCACAGCCGTGGCGATACTGAAAATCGTCACACATCTTATTTCAATGTCGTTCGAAGAAACGGGTCAGATCGTTCACTGGACCAAACGAGAGAAACATAGCAAATATTTAACGAACTTCTTCAGGCATGTAATATGCAGCGGCTGTGTCCATTCATTGATCGTATACATCGTCTGTTTGCAAAAGGCCCAACCGAAGACACACGGATCGGAAAGAGTCATATTTTACTCCGTCCACTGTACGAATTTAAGCAAAAGAGCGCACCCCACGAGAATGTTCATGGTTTAGCAACACGTGCAGATAGAATCGTTCGCCTTCCACGATCCTCACATGATGCAACCAAGATATCTTTTCGAAAGGACCACCGAGAAGATCACGCTTTCTTTGGTTCCACTTCTTATTTTTGTTATCCCACAGATGAGTATTAACGATCTCTGCGTACAGAGGAAGCTCCTCTTTAGGAACGTGCTCATTCAAAGAGTTGTGTTTCATCCATGCCGTCAATTTCGTTTTCGGGGGCCTATGCGAAAGAACGTTATGCTCAGTGTCAGGTTCAAATTGCACTTTTTGCATGTTTTCGAGATGCATGGGCAATCTTTCGATCGTGGGCCATTGTTCCGCAACGTCGAACTCAAATAGACACTAGCATGCTTCGCATGCACCTACAACACGCGTATCTTGATACAATTTGATCTCGTTGATAAACGCATTATTATCTTGCTGGCAAACCATAACAAGATCGCACCCTTTGTACACGTACTTATACACGTACTTGCACGCCTTGATGTTAGCACAATATTCAACATTTATGTGGCAATTAAACCTCATTAGCCAGTACGGGTTATACGGGACTACACGCCGATTGTCGTAAACGACTCCATTTTGAACAATTGTAAAACCACCGTAACTTGGTTTTCTTATCCTCTACGAAGGGTACGTTTGTTCGTCTTTGAATGTTGTTGTTGAAATGAAGTCTTTCGGAAACCCTTTTGTGCATTCTCCGTCCTCCGTACACGAAGCGTCACGTTTCTCCGCACCGCAAATCCCGTGCAACATAAACTTGACCACCCTTTCTTTCAATTCCCTTTCCAAAGGAATCTCGGCACACACCACATTGTCAACAGCATCCGCATCCCGAATTTTATCATTTGGATGCAGGATAACCAATATATGTACGTGTGGTGGACCCCTTTTTTGAAACTCTACCACATACAACATTTCACTCATTCTACCAAAGATCCGTTTATGTTTTATCTCATCAATCATTTGTGCAAGATAACCTTTGAACACTTGCGCCAGAAGATCCGGTCTGTCGTTAGGACATTGACCTGGCAAAAGGGTTTGTTTGATCTCCGGCCAGTTAGTCTTGCACGTCATAATGATGAAAAGATCCAGTTTTCCGAATCACCTCACACAATTGCTATGTTGTCGTGATATCTTTCACTCATATATCGGGGGCCCCCAGTGAACGTTGACGGTAAAACCACTTTTGTCCCACCACCATCACCACGTTGATTTTGTTGTACGACGTCTCTTAAATCCTGATAATACTCCGAGCACAATTCTTTCTAGTGGAATCTCACCCATTTTAAGCGGACGGATTCAACTTTAGCGTACGCCATGCAACAAAACTTGTGGAAGAGACGTGCTGCATAAAGGAGGCAAGGTCTTTCACCATCGCGCTCTTGAAGGTGAAAAGCATAGTACTCCTTGGCACTAAGTCCTGGTGGCCATCCAACTTCTGAGGCACACCGAACAAACCAACTACCAGTTCCCTCCAGGAAAAATATAACAAACCTTAAGCAGTCGTGCGCTCGAGAACATTCCGGAACTACAACCGCCTACCACTCACCCGGAAGAGGAGCACGCAAACGAATCTCGAGCTTACGAGGAAGGAGTTCATCGGCCATCAGAACACACACCTCATGTAAACCCATAGGACGGTTATAACGCCTTGCATGTTCCTGATCAGGCATGGCATCCGGATTTATGACCAACTTCCCCTTGTTCAACGCTTTCGGCGGAAGGTCAGCAACCGTCATAAAGTCCTTCACGTAATTGTTACATCGTTGTAGCAATTCGTGAATCCTTTTCAATATGCGTTTCGCTCAATCAAGTTCGGCGTCGGATGTACGTGCAGGTAAGTTAAGGAAATCTACCCTTTGATCAATCGCATCGTCCAAACGTTGAGGATCGTGCAAGTATAGTTGCGCAAACTGAGGACATTCGCCTTCCCCCACAGCCAGTGCACCGACACGATCAAAGATTGGACCTTGAGCACTAAGTTGGTCCTGGAATCCTCGAACACCATCACTCGGTTGCTTCAACTGCGAGGATGCAAGGGATAAACATTTATTAATTATCCCCACATTGTTTCGAAGGAATCGACCGTCGGAACTTTGAGACGTCCAAAGGGAAAGAATCTCATGCTCCGGGGAGTTTTCGCAAGACCATTCTCATAGAGGACAACGCTTTTTACTTTTTCACCGACAAATCTTTGTCTATTTTTTTTCGTGATGCCACAACTTAGCACCACAATGCTTACATGGATCTCGACCGCCAATGCCAAACGGTTCAATAGTGCTAGCATTCCCAAATATCGCCATGGTGTTCTCAACCGCCGCATACGTTGTTGCCACGGGTGCCGATGGGAGTGCATTAAGATCAGGAACCGGAACATCATGGGAATCATTAGTTTTTTCCTCATGAATATTTGGCTCACTGTCTTCGGGATTGTTCATTGAATTTCGATTTCTCACGGATGGATTCTGCGGTTGTCTCCCTCGCGATGACAGACTCCGAGAGTGCCGCGCCCGAGAAGATTGACTTTGCGATTGTCTCGCAGGAGAAGATGCACTCCTCGATTGCGCAGAGGCACTCGCTCGAATCTCTCGAATGATATTCACAACAAACAAACTTCGCCTCACACCCCGTACAAAATTTTTATGAGCACGCACATCTTCTTTCCTCCTATGATTCAAGCGCAGCTCTCAATGCACGCATACGTTTAACATAAAAGTTTGGTCGTCTTCCCTGGCTTTTCCTTCGTTTTAAAATTATACGCGACGTAGAACATGGTTCATTCACATTCATTTTATCGACTTGTTTTATTCCTTCATCACCCTCTACAGTACTTTCAACAAATATTGCACTTGCATCATAGAGCGATGACACATGGTGAGGCATCGACGACAACGATCCAAGTTCCAAACGGCGCACGACTTTATTCGCACGGAGCCGTCGAATCAATAACATACAGTACCGCCGGTTGCGCTTTGAACGAATCGGTTTCCATAATAATAATTTTTTCCGTCGATTATGAAATCCAATAAACTTTCTAATCAACGTCTTCGGCGAATTCGGCGGGGTCGTGACAACGGAAGATGCATTTGCATGAACATCCCTTAAGGGAGGACAAACATTACTCTCCATAAATCTTTGTGGGATATCGACAGTCAATGTGGACGATGAACAATTGTGCATATGTGCCGAGTGCGAGGGAAAATTATCGAGTAAAACGGATCTTCCGACAATCGAAACGGAATCTGCATTTATTGCAACATCTGTACGGATTTCAAGTGCACGTTCACTTTGCAAGGCCATAGAGAGATTTCTAGGACAATTAATGCGATCCGTACCAACATTATTATTTTCTCGACTCATTCTGTTGAAAAACACGGGGCTTGTGAAATCATTCATCCATGGAATTGATTGTCGAAAAGATAGAGACTTATCACTACATTGTTCTTCATTAGAACAATCAAGAATATAATCTTGACTTACCACCGGTTGTTCATCTCTCCTGCGCGCACTTGGCTCACCTACAACACCTGCCACATATAATAAAGACCTTTCGGTATGACGACTTTGGGAAGGTGGTCGTCCACGTTTGCGGTGTTCGTGTTGTGATGGCATTGTCGTCTCACTTGTAGAGCGACAGGGAGTAACATCCGAACCTATACGCAATCCCAATCCATGGTTGGATGAGGAAAAAGGGTCCTCGAACGAAGACAAACCGACTTGATCTGGACTAATGGAAGGACACCGGGTATATTCTGATATTATTGGCGAGGACACCAAAAGATTAGTAACAACCCTTTCAAAAGGCCGATGGCGTTTGCGATGCTTCCACGGAACGTGCAAGGACCTATCCGCAAATGAAGAGAAGGTTGGAATGGTGGATAAATTACTGTTGGTTGAAGTGTCACGTGGGTCTTGGCCCTCTGCCAAATTAATGGGCACGTCCGTACGTATTTGTACATGGGCACGTCACTGTGGATAGGAGGAATAAGATGCATATAGACAACCAGAACAAAAAAATCACCTCAAAACATCCATATATATATATTATTATATGAAGAAGAGTAATATTGTGTCAAGTAGAAAAGAAAAAAAAAAGAAAAACAAAGAAGACATAGTGCAACACATAGAATTCAGCCAAAATGTGAAGCACAATCGATGGGAAAAAAAAAGGAATCAGTTCGTTTTTTTTTTCTTGAGTGCGTCTATCGAGGTTTATCAATGTTAATTTACATCGGAATTTATTCGTTCGTGCAAATATAGATGTACAGGTTCAGTTTCATATTTTTGCACATGTTTGATCGCGATCGAAACTTCTTTGAACTCCTATTGAGGTTAATTAACACGCCTCCTATTTTTTTCGTATGCCTCTTACTCCATCACAACAACATTGCACCACCCCCATAAATGGGTCTATGCGGCGTACCTCACCTCCCCCCAACCAACCTCGAAGGTCGTGGATCCAGGAAGAGTCATTCCTAGCGATCGAGGTCGGGCAAACCGTTGATAGCCTCACCTTTCTTCTCCTCTTTTGCTTGGACGACTTTGATGAAATAGGAGCAAAGGGGGTAGAGAACATGACTTTTTGGAAGAGGTCTAGGCGAGAGGAGGTAATTTGGGATAGCGTGGGTGTCTTGGAAAAAAGACTACATTTATTGTCATCTTTATTTCTTTTTATTGGATTGGTTATTTCTCCAATATTCATTCGAAATACATGGTGTGACCCAATCCTCCCAATAACACTTGATTTTCTTCACGTAACTGCCCGAGTATTTTCAGCGGCAGATGTAGACCAATCATACGTACCTTTATTATTCTTGAGCATCCTTTGCTTTCCTTCGATACCGTTTACTGGAAGGCGGCCTAAGTTTATTGTTGTTTTTTAATCTTACTATCGAGACTCTTTTTTTTTAATTATTCATAAAATTCATATTATAATATCACAGAACATTTAACCCTACATTTGTTTTTTCCGAACTTCTTATTAATCTCAACCGATTTTGAACATTATATCATGTCTATATTTTAAGGGATACTCACCTGCTTGTTTTTTAAGAATAAGTAGAACAATATAAGAACGAACACACAAAACCCTACAATATTGACAAACAAAATTTAACAAATGTTAGCAACTAAGGATTAATATCATCTTCATTACCATGAATGCGTACAACACGGGATCACATACCAATAAACGATTAAGGTGATTTTTATTTGTATATATCAACAATATTTTCTTCCCATTCCATGAATAGTTCTCAAGAAAA
>BFEA01000889.1:33900-46400 GCA_003427395.1 Chara braunii | reverse complement strand
TATGCTATTGGACGGGACAATCAGCGCAATGGCAGAACGGGACCTAATGCCCGCCAAAATCGTTTCAATGCAAAAAGTTTTCCTGCTCCAGCCGGTGCATCGACAAAAGCATGCGACGGTTTTTTCTCTTGCACAGCCCGAATGACTCTTTCCCCCACTCGTTAACGTTGACGAAAACGTTGAAAATTAGAGTTGTATATGCATTGCATTTGAATTGAGGATACCGTTCTGTTCTCGTAATGTCTGGTTATGCTCTCAACAATTGTTTCTCTATCGGTGTTGGATAATAAAGGCAAGACTGATGGCGGTCAAGATAAAATAACACTAACAATTGCAAAATGTTCGGGGGAACAATTTCATTGTCTGCGCTTTACTGAAAATCATCACACATCTTATCACAATGTTGTTCAAAGAAACGAACCGGATCGTTCACTGGACCAAACATGAGAAGCATAACAAATATTTTACGAACTTCTTTAGGTATGTAATGCGCCGCCGCTGTATCTATGCATTGATCGTATGCATCGTATGTTTGCAAAAGGCCCAATCGAAGATACACGGATCGGAAACAATCATATTCGACACCGTCCACCGTACGAATTTCGGCAAAAGAGCGCACCCCACGAGAATGTTCATGGTTTAGTAACACACGCAGATAGAATCATTCTCCTTCCGTGATCCTCACATGATGCAACAAAGATATCTTTTTGAATGGACCACCGTGAAAATCACGGTTTCTTTGGTTCCACTTCTTATGTTTGTTATCCCACACATGAGTGTAAACGATTTCTGTGTACAGAGAAAGTTTCTCTTTAGGAACACGTTCATTTAAAGAATTGTGTTTCATCCATGTCGTCAATTTTGTTTTCGGGGGTCCACTCGAAATAACGCCATACCCGGTTTCAGGTTCGAATTGCATTTTTTGTATGTTTTCGAGATGCACGGACAATCTTTCAACTGTGGGTCATTATTCCGCAACGTCGAACTCAAATAGACGCCAGCATGCTTCGCATGCACCTACAACACGCATATCTTGATACAATTTGCCTTCATCGATGAACGCATTATTCGTTTGCTCGCAAACCATAGCACGATCACACCCTTTGTACACATACTTATACACGTACTTTTACGCATTGATGTTAGCATAATATTCAACATTCAAGTGACTATTAAACCTCATTAGCAAGTACGGATTATACAGAACCACAAGCCGATTGTCGTAAACGATACCATTTCGAACAATCGTAAAACCACTGTCACTTGGTTTCTTTCTCTTATACGAAGGGTACGTTTGTTTGTCTTTGAATGTCGTTGTTGAAATGAAGTCTTTCGGAAACCCTTTTGTACATTTCTCATTCTTCGTAAATGAAGGGTCGCGTTTCTCCGCACCGCAAATTCCGTGCAACATGAACTTGGGTACCCTTTCTCTCAATTCTCCTTCCGGTGGAATCTCGCCACACACCACATTGTCAACAACATCCACATCTCGAATTTTAATTTTCGGATGAAGGATAACCAATATATGTGTGTGTGATAGATCCCTTTTTTGAAACTCCAGCACATACAATATTTCAAAGATTCGTTTGTTATTTATCTCATCAATCAGCCATGCAAGATAACCTTTGAACACTCGCACGAGAAAATCGGACCTGTCGTTAGGACATTGACCTGGTAACAGGACTTGTTTGATCTCCAGGCAGTTAGTGTTGCACGTCATAGTGATGAAAAGATCCGGTTTTCATAATTGTCTCACAATTGTCATGCTGTCGTGATATCTTTCAGTCGTATATCGGGACCCCCAGTGAACGTTGATGGTAAAATCACTTTTGTACTAACACCCTCACCATGTTCATTTTGTTGTACTGCGTCTCATAAATCTTGATAATGCTCCGAGCGCAATTTGTTTTTGTGGAATCTCACTCATTTTAAGCAGAGAGATTCAACTTTACCATATGCCAAACAACAAAACTCATAGAAGAGACGTGCTGCATAAAGGAAGCAAGACCTTTCACCGTCGCGTTCGTGAAGATGAAATGTATAGTACTTCTTGGCACTAAGTTCTCGCGTTCATCCAGCTTCCGAGGCACGTCGGACAAACCAACTGTCGATTCTCTCCTTGAAAAGTAAAACAAACCTTACGGCGTCGTTCGCTCGAGAACACTCCGGAACCACAAGTGTTTGCTGCTCACCCGGAAGAGGAGCATGCAAACGAATCTCGAGCTCACGAGCAAGGCTTTCATCGGCCATCAGAACACACACCTCATGTAGACTCATAGGACGGTTATAACGCCTTGCATGTTCCTTGTCAGGCATAACATTCGGATTTATGACCAACTTCCTCCCGTTCAACGCTTTCGGCGGAAGGTCAGCAACCGTCACAAAGTTCTTCACGTAATTGTTACATTGTTGTAACAATTTCTGAAACCTTCTCAATATGCGTTTCGCTTGATCAAGCTCAGCATCAGATGTACGTGTAGGTAAGTTAAGAAAATCTACTCTTTGATCAATCGCATCGTCCAAACGTTGAGGATCGTACAAGTATAGTTGCGCAGACTGAGGATGTTCCCCTTCCCCCACATCCAATGCACCTACATGATAAAACCTTGAGCCCGAAGTTGACCACGGAATCCTCGAACACCATTGCTCGGTTGCTTCAACCGTAAGGATGTCAGAGATAAACTATTATTAGTTATCCTCGCATTGTTTCGAAGGAATCGACCGTCGGAAGTTTGAGACGTCCAAAGGGAAAAAATATCATGCTCCGGGGAACCTTCGCAAGGTCATTCCCATAAAGGACAACATTTTGTACTTTTTCGGCAACACATCTTTGTCCATTTTTCTCATGATGCTACAATTTAGCATCACAATGCTTACTCAGATCTCGACTGTCAATGTCGAACGGTTGAACAATGATAGCATTCCCAAAAATTGTCACTGTGCTCTCAATCTCCACATACGTTGTTGTCACGGGTACCGATGGGAGTGCATTAAGATCAGGATATGAAACATCATGTGAATCATTAATTTATTCCTCGCGACTATCCGACTTACTATCTTCACGATTGTTCATTGAATTTCAATTTCTCAATAGTTACGTTGGGTGCTTCCACAGGTTGACATCCAATCCAGCCTACCTTTTTTTGTTCTACACATAGAAAAACAATTATTTATTTGTACACAAATGACTGAAACTTTGAAAACATATATGCAAATTTTCCTAAGCTTCATTGCCTCACTCGTAATGACAGACTCTGTGATTGTTTCACCAGAGAAGAAACACTACGCGATTATCGCGGAGGAGAAGATACACTCTTCGATTGCGCAGAGGCGCTCACTCGAATCTCTCGAACGATATTCATAGCGAACAAACTTCGCCTCACACCCCGTAAAAAATGGTTATAAGTACACACATCTTCTTTCCTCCTATGATTCTTAATCGCAACTCTCAATGCACGCATACGTTTAACAGGAGAGTTTGTTTGTTTAACATGAGAGTTTGCGACGTAGAACATGGTTCATTCGCATTCATTGTGTGGACCTGGTTTGTTCCACCACCAGCCTGTAGAGCATTTTCGACAACTATCGAACGTCGATCATAGCCCGATGACTCACCGCGAGGGATTGACGACAATGATCAAAGTTCCAAGCAAAGCACGACTTTATCGACACGGGGTCGTCGAATCAACAATATACTGTACCATCTGTTACTCCTCGAAGGAATCGGTTTTCATAACAATAATCTTCTCCGTTGATTCTGAGATCAAACATACTTTCTAATCAATGTTTTCGGCGAATTCGGTTGGGTCATGGCAGCAAAAGATGAATGTGAATCAACATTTGCAAAACGGGGAGAAAGGTTACTCTCCACACACTTTTATCGGACATCCACAGTCAATGTCGACGATGAACAATTGTGCACATGTGTCGAGTGCAAGGAAAAATGATCGAGTAAAACGAATTTTTCAACCATCGAAACAGAATATGCATTTATTGCAACATCCGTACGAATTTCAACTAGACGTTGTCGGACCAAAAACCGTTACAAGGGTATTTGGTCATGTTTTTGCATTTGACACAACGACGACGTCGGCTACCATGACGATGCCGATCTAGAATGGAAAGGGTGTATGCGCTTTGGAATGACACTTGAAACAATTTCCTCGGCCTTAGAGGCTGGGGCGAATCGGCGATAATATTTTTGAGAGTATGGGCGCTCGTTGTCAAGACGCGCGTTGTGGTGGTTAGGATTAGTAGTAATACCTCCGACCGAAAAGGTCGAGGGGTGGATTGAGTTCGTACTGTGTCGAGTAGATCTACGACACACACTGAAACTTGGCTTGGTACCCGTCTGCCTATCGGTACTGGGCATCTAAAAACATTCCAGCTTTTGTCTTCCTCTACTCGGCCTTCGAGTCGGGTACTCGTCACATCTACCTCTATTGGTGTGGTACAGTCCCACCTGTTACTTAAGTGTTTTCCACGACTCTAAAGTATCGCGGATCTCTTTCCCTACCGCTAAAGTGTTTTCCCCTGCCACTGTCGGACCAAATACCCTTACAAGGGTATTTGGCCATGAATTTACAATCGACAGGTCGACTGTGCCGACTGCCTTGAGGGACTAGTCTGAGCTTAGAAGTTCGTATGAGCACGCGCGTCATTGTGGCGCGAGCAGTGATAGTTAGGATCAACACTGATACCCTTCGACCAAAAAAGTCGAGAGTTTGAGCGTGGTTACTATCATGCCAGGGTACATCGAGCGCACGCAAAACGTCAGCTTGTTTGGTCTCAAGTACTCGGCACGTCTACCCTTACCACAACGGAAAAATTTCCTAGAATTAAATAATCATTCTAGAGTAAAATTACATTCTAAATTTCAAATTTTCATTCCATCTTAAAAAATGTCATTCGAATTTTAAAATTTTCCGTCTTACTTGAAAACTTTCCTTCCAAGAGTGGGGTATCCCTTCTTATTTGAACTGCATGCTAGAGATGGAATGAAAGTATAGATGAGTTCATAAAATATTTTAATTGGACTACCATTCCAAGTAAGGATTTCCTGTCATAAATAGGTTAATCCAATCTAAATTACACGATATTTGTTGTAGTAGAATGAAAGTCTAATTAAAACATTTCATACACTCGTCTAGACTTTCATTCCGTCTTAAACAAATAGATGTAGTTGGAAGGAAAAACTCATATTTAGACGGGAACTTATCAAATTAAATTGGAAATTTTAGAATTGGATAAACATTGGAATAATAATTAATAAATATGAAGGATTTTTTTTTTATAGAATGTTTTTTCAACTTTCATTTCTCATGTTTTTAAGGACCAAGGTAGTTGAGGCCGAGTATAGCGGGCTCGACACTTGGCAAGGTAGGGTAGTTTGCAGTTAGATTTTCGTTTAGATTCTGTTATTTCATTTTCTTTGTTTTTTTTTTTTTTGTTTTTTTTTTTCGTTCTCATCTTTTATTATTGATTTTATTTTGTTTTCTTGAACGACTTACCCATCAGAGGTGCCTAAATGTATTCCGCCCCAATACTGGGGCAAATTCGGCTAGTAAGAGCGTCACCCCGATCGCTGCCCGGTAGGACTTCGCCATAGGCAAAGCGATACAAGCAAGTGGCGCGGCAGCGCCCCGCTAAGAAACAGAGAAAGGGGGCACGGGAGGAGTTGCGCGAAGAAAAGACAAAAAAAATACGAGAGGCAACAATCGCGAGCAAGGAACAGAAAGGCGCAAGAGGAAGAAAAAGGAATAGAGAGGGAGGAGAAGAAGAAGAGAGAGAGGGAAAAGGTGAAGAAGGAGGAGGGAAAAGAAGGAGAAGGGAGGTGGGAAGGTTTACCTCCCTTGACGACGACGACATTCCGGGTGTGGCGTTTAAAACCTGGTACTTGAGCAGCGAGGGACTTTCTGCACGCGCTCCGGGTGGTTTCCAGGCTGTGAGGGTTAGGCGAATCATCTTCTGAGGATCGCTGAAGATCTTTACAACGCGATACGGGCTTGAAGTCATCTCTCTCGGAAGGCAAGTTAGCCACCCGACTTGTTGGTGAACGTGCTTGTGCCTATCGAGTGCCCTGTGGCCTAGTCTTGGCATACCGCACGACGTGGCGGATCGTGGGGCGCTACAGTACAAGTGAGAGAGAGAACAGGTAAGTCTTCCAGCACGCGATCTACCTTTATACTACTTCTATCGATATAAATGAATCTACCCGTAAAATATGAAAAATACACGCTACAACATGAACGAATGTGTGAGTAGGCGTGTATTTATATGTGAGTACATGTGTGAGTGTGTGTGAGTCGCAAACCTCGCGGCCGACCGCATGATACTTTAGGCGATAGGATAAGGAAGATCGTATGTATCTACCCTTAGAACAAGAAACTATACACTGCTATTCATGTGTGTGTGTGTGTATGTATGTGTGTGTGTGTGTGTATGGGAGTGCGTGTGTGAGTCGCGCGGCCGGCTCATGATACTTCCATCGATAGGAGAAGTAGGAATCGAATGCATCTGCCGCTAGAACATGGAAATATACACTACCACGCGTGTGTGTGTGTGCGCCTGAGAATCGCGCAACGGATTTCAAGCTACTTCCATCGAGGGGATGAGTAAAATCGAATGAATCTTTCGCTAAAATGTGGGAATGTGCGTTGCTACGACTATGTGTGAGTATGAGTTTGTGTGTATGTGTGTGCGTGTGTGTGTGAGTGAGAGAGAAGAAAAAAAAAAAAATCTCGACTGCTGGCCTCCCGCCGCCCGCAGTTGCTGTAACAGGCTGGTAAGAAAGCCCCGTACATTCAATATAATACCGTTATTATGATTATTGTTATTATTATTATTATTATTATTATTATTATTATTATTATTATTATTATCTTGCAACTATTATTATCATCGCTATTATTATTATTTTAGAGTCGTTTGCGTTTGCGTCATTAGTCGTGCTAAGTGGAGAAATGAAAGATGGCGGGTACGGAGGGAGAAGCATAGGGGAGTTCGTGGTATAGGGGAGCACGTGGGCATGCAAAGGAAGCAAACGGGCAGGCGTAGATAGGGAATGCGAGCATGCGAGGTAGATTTGAGGAAGAATGAGGGCGACACACGAAGACTTAATAAGAGCTAAAGGAGGCCATCACGATTTGGTCGTGATAATACTCCTCACTTTGGTGATCTTCATCTCAAAAAGTTGGTGCTTTCTTTTTCGTTCCTACTGAATTTGGTGGTGTAGATAGCCAAATGCGTTCACACTGTTGGGCCTGCAGAACAAACAAAATGAAGACAGAAAAGACGGGGAGAAAAAGAAGAACAAGAAGAGGGCAAAAAGGAGAGAGACAAGGAGAAAGGACTACCTACCTATTGTCGTCGAGTCCGCCTGGCTCGTTGGAAGGTGCTTGTGCCGTTCATGCTCCGCGCTCCGTGCTTAGTGCTTTGGTGCTTCGTACTTTGTGAGTTGGCACTTTCCTGAATCGGTGATGCGTGAATCGAAAGTACCCGTTAAGTGCTCCCACGTGAGCTTCGACAAAATGATCCAAGATGCACGCCCGACGTTATGGCTCTCATGTCAATGCTACTACCGAATTCCCTCACCACTCTCGCTACCTGACCTCTTAGCATCTACAGACTTCGGGAGATGGAGAGAGAGTGAGAGAGAGAGTGAGGGAAAGCAAAGGAGGGAGAGGGGGTGCATGGTAATCTTTGGGTGCGTGTAGCATCTGTGAGTTGGGGATCGGGGTTGTGAGTGATACGAGAGACATACCTGGTGTGGGAAGCGTGCGACATTGGCTGCTATCTGCTTGTACTTCAGGAGAACCGTTGTCGACATCTTCGGTGTTGTAGAATAGGATAGATAGGATCTGTCACCTGTAGTCTGGGCGCCGAACGCCAGATAGGATGTTGGCATCGATTCTCTGTGATGATGATGATGATGATCTGAGGGCACTTACCTTGTATTGGCGATGGTCTGCATGAGCGACATCTTCAAGTACTTCGGGTTGCCGCTAAATATCAACAGTTGCGTTTTCAATTCGTAGGTTGTAGACTGTAGTAGCCGTGTAGGAGTAGGCTGGCGTTGTGCGTCAAGTGTGAGAGTGAAGGGACTAGACTCTTGTGTTGGTATGGAGAGAATATGCTCTCCTTGACATTGGTTCAGTACTACGAACCTTCATTGGTGTATAAGTGGTACAATGCTGCTCTCTGGACACGGTGTGACTATCTGGCTTTCAATGTGACGGTGTATTCTGGAATTGACATCTCGCGGTTGCTTAATTTCCTTGCATTATTATTATTATTATTATTATTATTATTATTATTATTATTATTATTATTAGATGCGTGGTGATCCTTAGGTGCATGTGGCATCTGTGGGTAGGGGAACGAGGTTGTAAGTGAGGAGAGAGACATACCTGGTGTTTGACGGGTGCTGCATTGACCAAAATCTACTTGTACTCAGGAAAGTTGTTGTTGTCCACTTCATCATTGTAGTATAAACTAGATAGGATCTGCCATATGTAGTCTGGGCATCGAGCCCCAGATAGGATATCAACTCTGGTTCTTCGTTGATGATGATAGGACTATTTCAGCATTGTCAATTTTTGAGCTTTTGCTGTGCTCTTATTTGGTGAAACTCGTTATGCAATTCTGCTGTTGGTTCGAGATCACGACTATCTGGTCTTGTGTATATAATCTTGTTTGATTGCTGAAGTTCGCTATTGCTCATCTTCCTTGATTATTATTATTATTATTATTATTATTATTATTATTATTATTATTATTATTATTATTATTAATGAAATCAGACTCGTCTTCATTCACACTTTTAATGCATGCAAACAGTAGCGCAGCAAACTGGCGATTCACGCCCACTCGAAACTCAGAGATATGGAAACCCAGATACGAGTTCACTTTCAATGACTATGGCGACTCAGCGCCCGAAACAACTCTCTGTTCACATACACCGGGTCACCCGGGATACCACACACACGACGCTTTGCATGCCCGTACACGCTGCACCACCTACAACCATGCTCATACCGCTATGGCTACACACTTCTTCCACGCCCACTACACTCTCCGGGCATCTGCAGACCACCTCACATAAGTCACTGTGGCAGCGCTTCCGCAAGGCTTCCACGAGAATGAATGAATGACTGAGCGCCGCCTCTTGATGATTTATACTTTTGTTACTCGTTGGTTTGCCTCTTTCCCATACCCGGGGTGCACACAGTCCCACATGGTACTTGCTGACTTGACAAAGTGTGACCGGGACTGGGCATCGTTGACTGCCAGTAACTAGGCTGGGTTAGACTGTCCATTTGCCCACTTGCCTACGAACTGCCTACTAGGCAGTTCGTAGGCAAGTGGGCAAGTGGGCAGTCTAACCCAGCCTAGTTACTGGCAGTCACTTCCGGGTCTTCCGGAAGACTGCAGGCTTGACCTTTCGGTACTGTAGCGACCATGACTTATGCTACAGCAGAGACTCCTAAGCATAGTGCACAGACACATAGGGCATAGTGAAAACACAGTGCACAGTGAAACGCATATTGAAAACACAGTGCACAGTGAGACAAGCAGCGAAACGCAGTGCACAGATGCACAGTGCACGGGGACACACAGTCACGCTGTGCCGAATGCACATACACCGTGAAGGTACACAGTCGCGCTGTAACAGACACATACGCAGTGAAAGTACATAGTCGCACTTTGACGGACACACAAACACTGTGAAGCATTCGCAGTGACACTCAGATACACACAGATACGAATACACAGCGGCACATACGTGGTGACGCAGATACGCTGTGACACACACGGAGAGAGAGACGGACAGGGACCAACAAGACTAAGACAGACAAACTGGTAGATAGATAGGCGCGGTCAACGAAGACTGAGAAAGGACAGACAGGCAACGGTCATGCACAGACTTACAGATTCGCAGTCACAGTAGCATAATACCAATGCTGTGACATACACAGATACAGTGACACAGCCATGCACAGAGTGACACAATCACATATATAGTGTGACACAGTTACACACACACAAAGTGACACAATCACGCATATAGGGTGACACAGTTACACACACACAAAGTGACGCTGTCATACATACACAGATATACAGATGCGTCGTGTCACACAGATACACAGTGACACGCAAAACACGGACATGCCAAGGTATACGGAAAGAGATAGTAGCATATGAAAGGGAGGAAGGATAGTGAAAGAGAAATAAAGAGGCAAAAGGGGAAAGACACGTACCTGGTCTTGGTAATGGTCTGCCAGGATCGACATCTCCTATACCACTTTCGGCTGCTGACATCAGCAAGTGCGTTGTTGACTCATAGGCTGATAAGAGTTGTGTCATCACAGCATGGGCATCGAGTACCAGATAGGAGGGTAGGCTCTAGGTGCACACGATGGTGATGGCAAGAGTACCAGATAAGAGCTGTGTCATCACTCGGATCTGTGTTTTGTTCTCTTGGTAATGTCGTTGCATTACTGCTTTCCGGACAGCATAGGACTTCTTGGCTTTCAAAGAGGATCTCACCGCATGCAAATCGGTCTGATTGCTTAATCCCTGGCCTTATGATGTTGATATTATTATTATTATCATCACTATTATTATTACTATTATTTTTATTATTATTATTATTATTATTATTTAAGCAATGTAAGGCCTGAAAAGTCCGCAAGGGGGGCCTTTACCCCAGCGGTTTCCGAGGTAGGTCTCAGACAATACTGCACGTCAAGTGAAATAAAGGGGCCTCACCCCAGGGATTCCTAAAAAAGGTTAGGCACTCGCAACGAGAGGATGGGGTCATCACGAAGTGGCACATCCAAGCATGGGCAATGAGTTTTGTGGGTCATGACAGTGGGTCGCCGGTGACCGTGGCGAAGCATACGGAACAGTAAGCGTGAGTGCAGATGTGTGTGTGCGCGAGTATGAATGTGGGGTATCTAAGGCAGATCCTAGTTGGATAAAAGGGTGTTGTGTGTATGTACAAACAAGTTGTAAGGGATACCGCAATCGGGGATGTCATGTCCGGTTATTAATTAGTATTATTATTGTCGCCATTATTATTCATCGTCATTTTATTACTATTTTAATATTTTATTATTATTACTATTATTATTAGTATCATTATTATTGAATGACTATTGATGTTGAGGCGCCATAGGACAATAAGAGAGTCAGAAATGGGAGAGATGCGGGGTGTTGAGAAGGGAAAGCCATACAGAACCTACCTCCTCCACCCTTATCTCTGCTTCCATACTTAAGCCTTGTGCACACCGATTTTCAAAAGCAAATGTAAAGTTGATTCTCTCTTAAACCTTGAACGTCAAAGGACTCCAACCCGATGTTTGGTCAGTTAGGACTACCTAAATGACAGGGCGATTGCGGGAGCTCTGCCGGAGTTCAGGCGAAACTCTGGAGGCAGGGAACAGTGAGGTACGTGCGTTTCAACATAAACCCTAAACCCTAAACCCTAAATCCATAACCTTTAGGCCGCTACCTATGACTGTGTTAGTAAAGAGGGTACGTCGAGTCTAGGGTCCTTCAGAGCTAAACCCGATGACAGAAGAGCAAACAATGATGCTGAGGCAAGGGAAGAAAAAGCATGATCTGACTGGGTATGTCTAACTGATGTTGGTAAACGTAGCGGGAACGAGAAGTGCCGAGTCACTGTCTCGCTACGTGAATGTTTTTCAGAGATGTGATGGACAAGGGAAGGGATGGACTTCGGGCAGTCTTCCCTCGCTTATAGGTCACCTGACCGTGAAATAAAGAGATGGGGATCATTAGTGTACTGTCAAACTTGGGAATGATATAATCGTTTTTCAAATAATGGATGCCTCAACCAATTTTTTTCTATGACTAACCCACACTCACGTACTCCTACAAGGTCCAAACTACTTCAGCTAAGGGTCAGGCGGACGGATTCAAGACATGAGGTGCAAGTCCCGTGTGACCCACCTACGTGGTCCTAAAGGCTTCCGGATGGTCCAGGACTGGGCCTTGGCGTCGAGCATGATAATATATACTAGGCGATAAGAGGAGCGAGGCTCTAAGAAGCCTTCCTTATCGCCATAATAACAAATATATAATAGGTGATAAGAGTGAGCGAAACTCCGGGAAGCCTGCCTTATGACCGTAAAAATATATACTAAGCGATAAGAGGAGCGAGGCTTTAAGAAGCCTGCCTTATTGCCATAATAAGAATATTTACTAGGTGATAAGAGTGAGCGAGACTCCGAAAAGCCAGCCTTATCACCACAATAATATATACTAGGCGATACGAGGAGCGAGGGTAGCGAGGCTCCGAGAAGCCTGCCTTATCGCTGTAAAAATATATACTAGGCGATAAGAGGAGCGAGGCTCTAAGAAGCCTGCCTTATCGCCGTAATAACAATATATAATAGGTGATAAGAGTGAGCGAGACTCCAAGAAGCCTGCCTTATCACCGTAAAAATATATACTAGGCGATAAGAGGAGCG
>BFEA01000889.1:18233-33258 GCA_003427395.1 Chara braunii | reverse complement strand
CCAAGAAGCCTGCCTTATCAACACGATAATATATACTAGGCGATAAGATTGAGCGAGGCTCCAAGAAGCCTGCCTTATCACCACAATAATATATACTAGGAGATAAGAGTGAGCGAGGTTTCAAGAAGCATGACTTATCACTGCAATAATATATACTAGGCAATAAGAGTGAGTGAGGCTCCGAGAAGCCTGCCTTATCGTCGTAATAATAGTATGTACTAGATGGTAAGAGGAGTGAGGCCCCAAGAAGCCTACCTTACCACCATCTACTTTCAAAAGCAGATATTAACAAAAGGGTGATTATATCATGACCGATCATCTAACGGATATTGATTTCCATATAAATGATTCAATCCATTGCTAACACGCTAACATCTGAGTCTAGTAAGGAATGATAAGTGAGATCTTGACCCAGAGAGACTTATCACCCTTTGAAATTCTGATTTGATCTTTATCATGTGATTCCTCTTTGAATTGAATGAATGGTATTGTTTGTGATTTCTAGACACATGGGGCTTGTAATTAACCTTTAAAAAGGGGAAACTAAGTAGAACCGCGGGGACGAAGAGGCTGGGAATGAACTCTTTTTGTCGCCTGGACCGATCGGGCAGCGGATCGACAGTTAGATGAGCGTAGAAGTTAGGCGGTAAGTCGACGATGAGCACTGAACTCTGGATCACAAGTCTAGCTAAAAACTTATAGATCCCAATATCGAAGAGAAAACGTTAATATTTTTTCGGACTGTGCTGTGTCTACAGGTTCAATACTCTTGGAGAGGATTACGAAAGAAATCCGTAAGGAACTGCAAATTTTGTTATCATTGGATAACAAGTCGGTAGAACTCCGACTCAACTTCTACATGGCTTGATACCCACACCTAAGACAAAACCTAAGAAGGAAACGGATAGATTTCCCCCCTGTATCTATGTTTGAATTGTCCAAATCACATTCGGAGGTCTTTGAAAATGTGAAGGGCTGAGTAAAAGGAGTCAGGATTAGGAAGGAATGTTGTTTTCAAGGTTTTGGGGCTTGAGAGACTTGCTATGAATGGGTTAAAGGTTGACGCTTGTAGAGCATCCTGTGTCTGCATCTGTATATATGTATGTGTTTTTCTTGCATCTGCACAGGTGTTGGGCATTGAGCTGTCTTTCTGAATTTATAATCATTCTGGGATATTCGGACACAGGACACAGCAATTGTGAAAGTGAGGTCTACCGCTCATTCACCTCCCCTGCCTTATATATATATATATATATATATATATATATATATGAACGAGATCGTAAGCTAGTTGGAGCTTAGGAAGTTATTTGTCTAGGGTTTTTTGAGAGAATGAGAGATTAAAAAGGGGTTTGACTCTGGCTTTTCTCATATGGTCAACAAAGGAGACATAAAGTCATTGTCATAGTTAACTTAGCTTGGGAGAGTGTCCGGAAAAGTCGACATGATAATTTAATCGTCCGAAGGAGTTAGCACTTCGGACACGATATACGGGTTAGTCTTAAGGCGTTCTACCGCGCGTATGCCTATGCTACGAAGATCGAGAAAACGCCCTTGACTGACCTACCTTTGCGATTGCATGTAAAAGCCTTCGCACGTGGGTAAGTAGCTCAGCAGGGATACGCCCACCTAAGGGATGGTGACAACTCCCGTAGGTGGGGTATGTTGTACCTCGCGGGATCCCTAACCTGTTGTAGGGAGTCGCGAGAGGTATAGCACGCGTGCACGGTTGGAGTGGTGTTTCATTGAGGTGACAAAAAGACTCCTGTGTGACACGACCGTGAGGTCCGACATAAAAATTACTTTGCGTCTGGGTGTGGAACTGCCGCACGCAACAGGTGGCACCGTTGCCGGGGATCTCGCTCCTAGCCGAGGTCCTTAGTTAACGAAGTCGGGTAAGGCAAATCGATGATCCTTGCAGAACGACAATTTAAGGTTAGATTTGACTAAGATTCGAAGTCAGATACGATAACTTTGGGATACAAACAAAGCAAAGAAATAAGGGTAGCCAGGGACGAGAAGTTGCTCCAGACAAGGCAACGTGTAAAACATAGGTTAACTAATACATAGATAAAAATGCCCTGTCCATGCTTAAAGCCGACGATATGGCACCTAAGGGCCGTGGGACCGGTGTTGGTAGAGGAAGGGGCAGCAGACAGGGGAAGGCGTCTGATAGGCCTATAGATTTGACTAGAGAATGGGAGGACTAGAAAGAGAAAGATGAGGGACTAGACGGGAGGGAGGAAGGATTGAGGGCAATGAGGCATCAAGAGGACTGGCATGAGCGTATCCCAAGCCCTGGGAAAATAACTTATTATTCATATAGGTACGCGAGGCATTATGCCGCGTTCTGCATCTTGGTCCTTATCCGCCATCTACCTCTTCGGATCAAGAACGACAGTTGACCGTCCTTCCCCAACCTCACCAATGAGGACCCCACACGATACCACATGTTCCTGACCCTCCTGTTGTTTCTTAGTCTGCATCTCTTGATAGGAGGTTGTGTATCTCGATTGTGATGTTTCTATTGTGTCAAATAGAGATCTATGGGTTGATATCCTACTTATTGTATAAGAAAATTATATAAGGACCGAGAGGGTTAGATAAGGTGACAAAATAAAAGGAGACTGGTTGATCATGAGCTTGAAAGCTGCCAGCTAAATGAAGGGAAGGTGGGTTGGATTGTGTTGTGTAACGAATAGGTGGAGTATACCAACGAGAACAAGATGGTTTTTGCTCGGTATCAAGTCACGATCAGAGAGCTCATACAAATGAGAAATGACCTAATGATGAATCTACTAACTCGTCATGAGGAAAGTGAGGAAACGGGGTATTGTTGGGGGAAGTCTATGGGAGAACATGCCTTCATCTGGATTGAGTCTGGATGGATTAGAGACGAAAGTTGTGCGGTAGAGAGGGTTACCCTATATATCTTATCAGAATATTTGCAGACTATCATAATAAACTTAGTCTTAGGAATAGATCAATCTCTTTCGAGACTATTATGGCTTGCAGAGTCCGCACTCGATACTCGAAGCCGAGACGCAAGTCTGAGTGGGTTTGAAAGAGTTATAGGAACTGTCAGGGTAAGGAGCGCTAGTGAGTTCCTATCACCAACCATCGACCTAAGAGGGACCCTTCCCATTATTATCATGAATGAAGCCTTCGGAGGGAAGGTGCGAGTAGAGAAGGCGGCAAAAGCTGCAATGGCAATACATGAAGGAGAATATCACAAGTCTACCCCTTTGTCGATATACTACTTATACCTGGAGATAGGACATTTAATTGAAGAAAGAGAGTCGCTAAGCATATTACTGCAAGTCGACTCATATGCTCCCCAATACGATTTGGCAGATAGACATAGCTACTGGGATGAACTGAAGCGGTGACTCCTCATTCAAATGCAATAAGTGAAAAAAATACTCAAGAAAACTGAGAGTAGAAAATTGGTAGGATATAAGAAACAAAGAATGTTGGGGGGAAATTAGACAGTTTACTAAAAAGATAAAGGTTCTTTCTTTACATGTTGTGTAAAACAGGATACCAGATGACTCCGGTGATGTGGTTCGTTGATCGGTACTTCCTGATTATCTTACCCAAGCAGAAGGACGGAGGGGTTGAGATGATGTTGCCCAGAAGGAAGATGGAGGAAGGAGAAGAGATAGACTCGTGGTGTGGAATACCAATAGGGCCAGAAACTTTCATATGGGTAGAGACTGGATGGACCACGAGAGAAAGATATGCGGTAGTAAAAGTGACTCTCTACTTGTCAACACTTCTCTGGAGGGCACATGTAATTGACCTCGCGATAGGAGAAAGTCGCCCCATTTCCAAGTACGTTTTGATATTGGGCTTGGTCCTTGAGGCATTTTCACGAAAGATGTACTGGGGAGAAGAAGGGGAGGTCATACGGTCAATCGAAGCAAAGTTGGCAACTGAATTCACTTATCCGACGATGAATATTAAAGCCACACTTCCCAAGTTCATAATGGATGATGCGTTTTGTGGAATAGAGAATGTGGAACGAGCAGTACTCGCAGCTCAATCAGTTCCTAAGATGGGTTTCGAGTTTGAGGCGTCTGATGTTATTTACTGTTTGTACCTAGAAATGGGGCCGAAACTGGCAAAAGGGGACTTCTATAATATCCTATGTATCGTAAACGCGTATTTACGCATCTGTCATTTAGAAGATCGCTCGACATATTGGCGCAAACTTTGCAAGGAAATGTGTATCGAGAAATTTCTAGATGATATTTCCTCGTTGTTTGGTATGGTTAGAAGCTTTTGGCATGGGGATTGGGTGCTTCTGGATGAGTTAAACAATCAAAAAGGAAAAATTTACGTCATAAAGGAGTCATTAACAATTAGGATGAGAACATTGAGAGAGAGTAAAGAAAACGCCAAGTTAGTGACGAAAGATTAGCCAATGGTTGTTTTGTATGTCTTGACAGAATCTACGGTCTAACAAGACAAGGAAAGAAAGGGGAGAAAGATGAGTGACAATGAGGTCAATGGAGGGGACCCGCCACCGATTACCGCGGCGGAAAACGTTAAGTTGCTAGAAAAGAGAACAATAAAAAAGTCCAACTTGCTAAGGATAGATATCTTCCCATTCAAAGGAGAAAGAGTATCTCACTGGTTGGAGTTACTCGAATAAATCTTCAACCAATTGACTTCAGCTGAGAAGTTTGCTCAGCTATACGAGTATGTATGGTGGGAATGCAAGCCGGACGTGGAAGAAGTTGTAAGGAAGGCCAACAATGATTGGGCGGAGTTTAAGAAAGGCATGCAGAGGAAGTTTAAGTTAGGGGACGACCTGCTCACAATCGAACATCTCTATAACATGAATAGGGACGACCTCACGACGATCAGGGCATTTGCCAACGCCTTTGAAAAGACAGCCGAAAAGGTCCCAGGGTTGTCCGAAGAAATGCAATGCGTCATATTCCTGGGAAAATTCTCTGGGTATGAGGCCATGAAACTGACTCGAGGAGGAGCAACGGGTAGGAAAACGACTTGGGAAACCATTAAGAGGAATATTGTTGTCGGGGATTTAGATCAGGTGTTTCATCACCAGGTCAAAGTCGAACGAAGGAAGGAAAAGGCAGTTGGAACGGTCCAAGGAACAGATAATGTGCTAGAAGGGGTATTGAGCAACATGGCAAACGAGATAAAAAAACTTAGGGAGAGGGTGTCATCAACAAAGGTGTTAACAGTGACGCAGCCGTCAGGAAAGAGGAAGAAGGAAGAAGAAGATGAAGAAGGCGAGGTTGAAGAAAAGGATCAATGCGAGGTTGAAGAAGAGGATCCGGAGGAGGCTATCAAGTTGACGAAGTGTCAAAGGAAAGCTAGGAATATAGCCATTGGAGGCCAAGGCTCAGGTAAGAGTCAGGTTACTCAACACACAATAGTCCAGTACAGACAAGAACCATCATCGAGCACGGCACGATTTGGGCAATGGCCCATGAGACCGCCAATGGGTGCATGGCCAGGGTATTTCCCAACGGGACCATGGCCGACGCAAGGTCCATTTCCGATGATGCCCCAAAACCAGAATTTGGGAGGAGAATAAGGCATATAACAGAATCAACAAACCAGTAAGAACGAACCGGAGTCAAGTCGCCAAGGCGGGCAAAACCAGAATAGGTCCCAAGGGCAAGGACAAGGACGTGGAAGAGGAAGAAACGCTGGAAGGAATTTAGGACCAGGGGAACGAGGAGCACGGAATAGAGGAAATGGAAGTCAAGGTGGAAGTTGGGGGCAGCCCCAAGTGGGTGCTAATCAAGTGGGGCAAGAGTACCAGCAAGGGTATGGTCGGGGGTACGACCAAAGTTTTGGCAGAGGGTATGGTAGAGGTAGCGGACAATGGAACGGACAGGGATACGGCAGAGGATGGATAGATTACAATGAGTGCATTTGTACCCACTATGGGATCCGAGGGCACAGGATGAAACGATATCACGTCAGGAAACTTGACGAACGTGACGGACTCATAACCTCGAATATAGACGGCGACGTATTCGACAAAAGGGGAAAGATGATTGACCCGAATATTCCGGGTGGCATGAGAGAAGAAGCCCTCCGAGTGACTGAACTTGGCCCTAACACTCCGACAATGTTCCGAATCTGGGAAGAATGGGAGGACCCTGTTGTACATGTGGAAGATATAACGGAATTAGAAGAGAAGATGAGCAAAATGGGGATCGAAGAAAACAAGGAAGACTTTTCCCTCGTTGAAGAAGAAGCGGAGGAGGAAGATGTTAGCATCAATGCCAGGGAAACATTTGATAGAATGGAGGACCTGGTGGACAAAATGCAAAGACTACATCTAAGGCTTCGAGAGATATGTGAGGAAGCTGTGAGAGAAGGGATTGGATATCCAAGGGTGTTTACCATGGGACGCGAAGGAACAGGAGATGGACCAAATGAGCCCAACCTGCAAATGTTAAGGGTCAATATGGCCGCGAAGAATAACCAGGGTCAGAAGAATGTGAGGGGTTCGATTCCGTTTGCTACAAGGAGACCGCAGGAGGTAATCCTCCGAAGGAGCAAGCTCGGGCTTCCCAGCCAGTTGGGGAAGAACCACCGATCACGGTAGAGGGGGACGAGGATGAGGACGACAAAATTAGGGAGGAAGAAGACAAACAGGCAAAGATTAGGGCCAAGAGAAGGAAGGAGGGAATAAAGGAACAGAAGTCAAAGAATGATGAGATGGTGAGCAAGAAAAAGTACCAGACCTCAATTGAGGAAGGATTCGACCTAGAGGGATTGGTAAATAAGTTGTTAGAAGACCATAACGAATTATTAAATCTAAGAGAGATCCTCGCTTCAACTCCAAAACTAAGGGAAATGGTAAAGGCTAGATTGTCGCACCGGAGGGTGGCCACTGTCCGAATAGGAGATCTGATTCCCAAAGAAGCGAACTGAAGTATAGCGGGGAGTAAGATGGACTGGGAGTTTGTAGGAACGGGGTCCATTGACGTTATGATAAAGGGGAAGATGTATCCAGGGATGGTTGATACCGGGGAAAAGATGAACATCGTAAACGGGAAAACCGCAGAAAGATTAGGGTTGGAGGTTGATGAAAATGATTGCAGGTTTCTCAATGGAGCTAGCGGCAAGACCGGATACACGGGGGTCACGTTTTATGATAGAAATAGGAAGAGTCAAGGTGCGCACGTGTTTTACGTTATGCCCAATTTAGACCTTCCGATTCTACTGAGCATATCTTTCCTGTGCAGATCCGAGTCAATCATTATGAACAAACATGATGATACCATGTTTGTTATCTTATGTGATCCCGCCTGCGAAAATTTTGAAGTTATTACCTGCAGGAATACTGGGCCACACAACTCGAAAACCAGACTCAACGCCAGAACTTACACATTTGAAGAATCGGAGAATAGGCGAAGAGAACTTGAATGGGAAGAAGAAGAAGGGTCAAATGATGAAGAAGGGCTTGTGTTGAGCCTGACCAATATTAGTGACGCGGTCGAACTGGTATCAATTTATAGGATGGCGGACCTTGATGCGGTCAGAGCGCTTGCAAAAAGAATCCAAGACGATCCGGAAGGAGGAAGAGTCGATCTTGTTTACCGACCTCCTCCTCCTTCTCCTCAAATGGTAGGGCCACATATGCCAAATGTGCAAGCCGCGGGTCAACATTTTTTAGGGGTGGGCTTAAGCAGGGCTCCAAAAGGCGGTACAAGACGGTAGACAAGAAAAGTCACCCAGTACCGGTCCTGGTAAGTCAAGAGGAAGGAGTATACTACGAGCAGGAGAGAGAGTTGATACGATAAATGAGAGAATGTACTAAAAACGGGCCTTGTCGCATCAACGAAGAGACTGCGAGGGAATTGATAATAAGAGAACATGGGTTTCTGACGAAGCAAGAGGAGGACTTGATGAAAGAGCTAATACGCGAAAAGAATGGGGCATACGCTTTTAATGATGATCATCGCGGAAGGCTGGACGTTGACAAGATCGAAATGATCCGCATCCATATTGTGCCTCATGAACCACGGAATGTTCGACGAGCTAATTATCCCAATTCTGAAGATCGCCGAAAGGTGGTAGAATACCTAAATGGGAAGATCCGCACGAATGTTGTTGGGTATTCTTGTGGACCATATGCTTCACCATGGTTTTGCTTTGTAAAACCAAACGGAGTACTCAGATGGGTACAAGACCACCAACGGCTAAACGCGGTAACCGTGAGAGACGCTGGGGGACTGCCTCATACCGATCAATTGTCAGAGTCTTGCGCGGTTAGATCAATTGTGTCCCTTATTGATCTTTACCCCGGGTATGATCAATTCCCGGTCGATTTTGCGGATCGTCCTATAACGGCGATGCACACACCTAGGGGGTTAGTCGATATGAATGTTGCACCCCAAGGGTGGACCAACGCTGTGGCCATGGTGCAAAGAAGTATGATCAGGGTAATGCAGTCAATCAACCCTCAAATTATCAAGTCGTACATTGACGACCTTGCCGTCAAGGGCCCTATAAAAAAAAAAGAGTCAGAGGTGGCTCATGGGATAAGAAGATTCGTATGGGAGCACGTCCAAGGGCTGAGAGAAGTTTTGTCTCTCTTGGAGGAACACAACCTCACTGCCAGTGGCATGAAATTAAGGCATTGCGTGAAGGAAGTAACCATTCTGGGATATGTATGCAACGAGTACGGTGGACCGCCTAATGATAAGAAAACTAACAAAATCCTGGAATGACCCACCCCCTTTAGGAATGTTGAAGAAGTTCGAAGCTTCCTTGATACCTGTGGATTTTGGAGAAGGTTCATAGAAAGGTTTGCCAGCAAGACAGAGCATCTAAGGAAGCTGGTACGAAAGGATCAGGAATGGGAGTGGGGTAACCATCAAGAAGAGGTAGTCGAGGAATTGAAGAAGGAATTCAGGGAAGGAGGTTTGGTATTGGGAGTACCTGATTTTGATGCAACTATGGAATGCCATTTCATAGTTGAGACTGATGCTGGGCCAACCGCCTTGGGAGGCGTTTTGATCCAAGCAGACAATGACGAGAGAAGAGGCCACTAGGATTTGAAAGTCGGACGCTTAATTCCATAGAGCGAAATTATTCACAGTTCAAAAAGGAAGCCTTGGCGGTCCTGCATTGGTTAAGGATCTTCAGGCACTACGTCTTAGGAGGAGATTTATCATCAGGATTGACCCGACGGCGCTTGCGTATTCACTCAAGAATTTTTCGCCTTCATACCCAACCATAGGCAGATGGCTTACATATATCTGGATATTCGACTTTCAGTTGTAACGTATCCCTGAGAGGCTGGGAACAAAAACAGGGCAGATGGTATGAGCAGAATTGAGTGGGGGAACCAAAAAGAATCTGAAGAAGAAACTTCTTCGGTAGATGGGTTTTTGGAGGAAGGGGAAGACATGCGCACACACGTGAACTGTTGGTTTATGTTCGTTGAGAGTAAGACAATGAGGAGAGGAAATTTGATGTGGCATCCGCCTCCCGAGTTTATGAGAGAACCTTCCTTGATACTTACACCGATAGTAAAAGAGGACTCTTGGGGGGAGAGGAATGCAGAATGGATGATGGAGTTAGCCTTGGCAGAGAACTATAGGATAATGGACGAACCACGAACTATCGAAGCACGAGTCCAACAAGCAGATGAGCAAGTAGCCATGATGGGAAGAATGTACTACCTGACAAATTCCCTATTACAGGTTCAAGCGAATGATGAAGGAGGTGTGGTGAAAGCGGGCGAAATAGTAATTGGGGATGACTATGAGTTTGATGAAGAGAAAAAGGGAGAATTTGAGCAAGGTGAGATCTCAGAGGAATTCCGAAAGGAAGAGTACGACGGATTCTATCTAGAAACGAGGTTGCTCCTCTCAGGAGAGAAAAGAGAGAGAGGAGTTAGTAAGAAGACTCTCCGGATGAGGGATCATTACGTGGTAAGAGGTGGCCATTTGTTCATCAGGGACAAGAGGGGGCCGCCACGGCGAGTCGTATGTGGGAGGAATCGTCATATTGATGTCGTGGCCGCATTGCATGGCGGGATAGTTGGGGGCAGAGGTCGCCAAACGAATTTTCCCTCCCACTCATATCCGACCCAATCCAAGCCTTGATATATATCATGTGCACCCGCACCCAGTGCCACCCACGTATTTTTATTTTTTTTTAGCCATACCCACCCTAACCGAGCTAATTAATTTTTTTAATACCCGTGCCCAGTTCACCCAGCATCTGCAGTAGAATCCTTACCCCTACCCAACCACACCCAGGCCTAAATTTTCTCCACCCATATCCGCCCGCCCCCACGACTAATTTTCATCCACCCATGCCTGGTCATACCCATGCCCAAAGTTTACGACCCACCATGCACTTATTTTCTTTCCCGATTTCAAACTAAGGTTTATGCATGTTAGAAATTCAGTTTCTATTTTTGAACCACCGCACTCGTGACAACTTTGATTGGAATGATTCGATAAGACAGTCAAAAGTTTGAAGAAACATTGAGAAAATGACAAGCATATCAAACATTTGAATGGGTTCCAAAGGTGGGTCAGCGAACTCTTTTTCCCCCTTCAAAAAGCCCAAGTGCCCAAGGCTTGCATTACAACTTACAACATTCCAATTTTGTAACTCAAAAATTTGCATAACCTCGAGAGAGAAGCGTTGATTGCTTCCCCCAAAAGGAGGAGGATTGACCTCCTCTCACATGCCCCACTAAAAAAAACTGCATAACTTCAAGAGAGAGGCATTGATTGCTTCCCCCAAAGGAGAAGGATTGATTTGCTCTTAATTCTTTGAGAACTCCAGTTTTTTCTGATTGACGTCATTTTCTCGTAATTTCTACCTATCTATTCATAACTTGTTTCATAATCTCATTCCTTTCTGGTATCAACTATCTACTTCCTTAAACCAGGTCCATATTGGACCGCACAAATAACACATCATTCACTACAGAAGGATTAAACATGAAGCGCTTCTTTGTGATTCTATTTATAGCATTAGAGAAATTACATTCACTTTTGGAACTGGATGCTGGCACACAGAAAAATGCACGGGCTGCCCGAGCCATGATTAACAAAGATGACTTCAACACCAACTGATGAGAAGTAGATGCAGTCGATTCCGCCATCCTCCTCGCATTCCACCATTGCAGTAGGTCAAAGTTACGTCTCTCTTCCTTTGTCAGTTTGAGATCAAAGTAAGCATCAATCTCTTGTTGTACTCGTTCTGTTGCAGTCAAAGGTGCCGCCACATCTGCAGGTTCACTTGTATCATCTTCATCATCGTCTGAGGTATCCAGAGAAGGGGCACCGAAATCCATCCTGCATCGTTTGGATACTTGATGAGTTTCACGCTTACTCTGAGTGTCACTACTTGCGAGGCTCAACATTATTTTCTTCAATTAGTTTTTCCCCTACTTGACATCAAAACAAACAACATCAAAATTCTCGAGACGATCCTTTTGTCGAGGATCAAGAAGAGCAGCAACAACATGCAGGTCCTCTATCGGTCATTTCTCCATCATAACTTCCTTAACCAAATTCTTAATCACCTTCAGGTTGTTGGAATCCGGTGGGATTACAACCTCCTTTTCACTCTCATCGACTGTTTTCACTGATTCGGTTCGAATGTGACAGTGGTGAAACAAAGAATGTCGTTCAAAAATGACAAGGTGCATGGTTGGGTCAAGGTACTTCTCAAGCTTCAGAGTGCCTTCCTGAAAGCGACGTAAGAATCGAGAAAACTCAATTAACAAATCGCGGTCCATATTGACCATCATGCTAAGGCGATTACGCTGCATCAAAATATTGTTCACATCAACATAATTACTGTCCACACTGTCCAACAACCTCAACAGTGAGTTTCATCTTGTCGCGTTTTTCTGTTTCAGCGACGTCTTCAGACTATTTTGCAAGTTTGCCTGCTTGAAATAACGAACCAATTCCTTGCGGTTCTCAATCAGGGCAAAAATTTCAGATGCCCGATCTTCGAATCTGTAGAACAGAGCAGATCTGACACTGTTTTAAACAGCGATGGTTTTGTTCAAAACGGTTGTCAATGCAGTGGCTATCTTGTGATCAACACAAGCATGTCACTTGTATACACTCCTAATACCCTCAGCACCTGCGACATTTGACCCACTGTCTGAACATACCATGCACAGACTAGCATCAAAACAACCATGTTCCTCAAGACACTCTTGGAACACCTTCAAAATAGCTTGTGCAGTGTATGACTCTTCAGGAAAAACCTTCACCTGAAGAGTCCTAGCGTGTAGCCTAAACTCTCTGTCTATATAATGGATGGTGACTTACATGAATGAGTTTTTCTTAACTGCATCTGTCAACAAATCCACCATGAAGCTAGCGTGCACGTTATCAGTAAAGTGTTGAGCGACTTTTTCTTTCACTATTTGTCGAAGAGCATTCGCAATTGAAATAACCTTGCGCTTGACCGTGTTTGCAAAATGAGCTAATCTTCTGACTTTCATACCCTTTTGCGTTGCGACACAAGTATCAATAAAAAATTGACCCATTTTGAGAAAACCTGGATCATCGACGATGGAGAATGAACGCAAATTCTGGCAACATATCAGAGCCGCCACCTTCACGACTTGTTTTTTTTGTGCAGTTGTTGGTTTTGCTGTCATTGCAAAAACTTGCATTGTCCCTGATCCACCTACCTCAGCTCTACACTTGTGCTGATTCAACGTGCTCGTTCCATTAGAAACTGCAAACGCATAGACGGTGAAACATTGTTTGCATGCGGTGTAACCGGTTTCATATTCCCTCACAGGAGTTCCATCTAGAAAACAAACATGAGCAAATCGCGCCCAACATGGCGTTGTACTCTGTTTCTCTTCTTTGAGGATGTATTGTGGGTAAGGACCAACTTTTTTCAGTGCAAGCTGCATTGAGACTTTCAGTTTTGCCATATCTGTCTTCGGACTTGGAGATCCACCTCCACCCTCGCACATTTTCTCCATCGGGCGATGAAGGTGACCAGGCAGGAGGAAAGGAAGAGGGAAACTGGAAACAAGAGGAGGAGGAGGCCCACATAGTTCATGCAACAGTTGTCTACGATGTTCTCGGAACAAATGGTACTTGTTCACGATCGACAAAAGGTCTTCACCACGGCTCCCTCACAAAAAAGACAGAAAAAATTCAACAATTTCTGCCCTGCCGTTGCCTTCAAGATCATAAAAAGACTGAGCTAATATTATTAAAAGAAAAGGAAAAAGACCTAAGATCAGCTCCAAGCTCACATAAAAAAAGAAAGGCCAACTGCACGAGCTCTCTCTCTCTCTCTCTCTCTCTCTCTCTCTCTCTCTCTCGCACACACACACACACACACAAACACACAAAACAAGTTTCTGCCTGTAGATCTATACCTACCTATATCCATGAACCTATCACAATGATCACATACCTATCACACAGCAAGACTATTATCATGAAGAATCGAAGGAAAAATTCCTTCACCCTCCTCCACCACGACATGCTGGCGACAATACTCCTCTCTGCCTGAACTTGTTGCACGAATGCTAGTTGGCAGCTAGAAAAGAATCAAGTCGAGAGAGAGAGAGAGAGAGAGAGAGAGAGAGAGAGAGAGAGAGAGAAAGAGAGAGAGATCCGACATGTTCGTAGCCGAGCAGGCTTGGAGAGCAGTTCACAACAGAACGAACAAAAGTTTTAATATCGAGTAATGGTGGAGAGCAGTTTCCACAACGGGCAGAACTGCTGCGCGATTTTTTTTTTTTTTTTTTTTTTTTTTTTTTATGGTCCGACGGACCACAGATTAGATATTAAAACTGATCAGAACAGATGCTATACTTGATCTTAGCCAAAAGGTCGAGAAAAGTTCTGATCAGATATCAAACTGAACAAAACAGATACTACATAGATACTGCATTTTCTGAGCCAGAAAAAAATCAGAAAAAAAAAGGTTATGAACCTTGTCGTTGGTCGATCATCCAATGGCGACCACGTTCGCTCAAGAACAACCCAACTCTCTCTCTCTCTCTCTCTCTCTCTCTCTCTCTCTGTGTGTGTGTGTGTGTGTGTGTGTGCCTCTGTGTGGTCAGTATCTTCCCCTACCTCTTGGCCTGTCTCCTACCTGTATCTTCGGCTGTACATACAACGGCAGCCGGTACTTCCATGGGCGCAAGGCGCTGCAAGTTTTTTTTTTTTTTTTTTTTTTCACGTTACAAAAAATGTCAATGGATGACTATATATGGTTCATTATCTCTCCTGCTTCAAATGGCATGAACATTTGAACACAACATGTCTGAACCACTGTCAAGCGGACAATGACTCTAATTACGAGGGATCATGTCCTAATCAACGTCTATCAATCACAAACGCACAAGCCGAAACAGACCCATTTTTCCTCGTGTTCTCTTTTCCTTCCTCGATCGTGTTCTCTTTTCCTTCCCTGATCGTCGTATAGGTGCTTGTTTCAAACGGACAAATTCAAGTCACGAGATTCTTCTAAGTAATTACAATCACCTGCCAACTTCACTTTTTTTTTTTTTTTTTTTTTTTTTTACCACGATCCTTGATCTTACGAGAGTAAGTAGCCCCAAAACTGCCCCCAGATCTCCGACCAGCTTCGTTCTGGCCTCCTCCAATCAAGAATCAATGAACATTGTAACTATTACAGATTCTGAACCCCCAAGGCCAAGAAATTAGCAATACCCTACACAGAGATCAATCTTCCATTTGACTAAAACTGAAAAAGGTTTAAGGTACATTGCATCACTAACCAGATTGAACACCTTCTTCTAACTGTATGTACAATATCTTCTACTAGTTTGTATCTTATCCTCGCGAAGGACGATCCATTCTAGTTCATCGATGGATTACGCCAACCACAGATATTGTTTGACGAACTACTTCAAAATCCTTTAACGGCGAGTGCTTGCAAGAATGTGCACGTGTGTGCGTGTGCGTGTGTGTGTGTGTGTGATGGTGTTTGCATGAGTGTATGCGTGTGTGTGTGTGTGTGTGTGTGTGTGTGTGTGTGT
>BFEA01000888.1:425001-442963 GCA_003427395.1 Chara braunii | reverse complement strand
CCCTCCCCCCCCGTCTCCGCTCCGCCTTGCACAGCACCTTTCCCCGCCTGTTGCTTGCTCCTTCCCCCACCTGGGCGTACGTGCACGCCGGGACCTTGCTGGAGCGGCACATCTACTCGAAGTTGACGCAGGTGCCCTACGATGAGCTCAACAAAGCTCATTCGATTTTGATTTCCACTACGAATACAATCTGTGAGAGCGTGGCCTACCGATCCTCTAGCGTTTCAGGACTTCAAGCTAGAGGTGCCAGAGAAGTTACCACACGGATAACTGGTTCGTGATCGTCATCATCATCATCATCATCATCATCATCATCATCATCATCATCATCGCCGCTATTGTCAACATCACCATTGCCACGGCTTCTCTCCCTCATTGCGCGTTTTCCATCCGGCGACCTCGTCGTTCCACTGGGGGAACGATGGAGAAGACCCTTTAGGGGTATGATCAAGACCTTCCTCGACTAGGAGGAAGGACATCTATTGCTCCCGGCCGACCGGGAGCGCGGTATTGTCAATCTATCCCCCTCCTACTAATCCCCTCCCTTCCTCTCGYCGGTCTCTCTCAAAGATCTCATCTTTTTCCCTATCTCTTATCTCCTTTCCAACCCCCCTTCTCTTCTCCACCCTCCTACCCAATTGGTCGCATCATCCAAAATTCCTACTACGTGTGTCACGTATCTTCTGTCTGTGTGCTTGTCTGACAATGTCGTTCATCCTGCCGTTCAGAATTTCAATCTGATTCGATAGGATTAATCTCCACCTTCTTTCCTCCCAACGCCGTAATCAGAACAAAATTCGGCAATCTTATTCAAAAGTTATGCAAATTTCGATAGTTTCTTGATTCGTTTTGTTACTTAATTTCAAAAATTCAATTTCATTTCAGATATTCGTGAAATAAATTTCGGAATTTACTACAAAAAATTCTTCCAATGCAGAATTTCCTTCTATTTTCTATCTCCTGTAAAATTCCGAAATTCTTCCGTTGTTTTTGAAATTCTTTTGAAATTCTTTCAAAATTTCTTTGAAACTCATTTTATTCCTGAAACAAGTCAAGAAATTTTATTCATTTGATCTAGACAATCCTGGAATTTCTCTCAACTTACTTTATGCAGTTATCACTAATTGTTTCTGAAATTTCATCGTAAATTCTTAATTTAGGAATTAGTTTTCTACTTTTATTTCAAATTACCTTTGAAATTCTTTTAATTCCAAAAATATGTTGAGGAATTTTCCATTTTATTTCAAAATTTTCCTATCAGCTCATCGCTACATCTTCCATCATCTCCTTGAACTGCCAAAAAATTTTACGACTATTTTTGAAATTCTTTGAATTTTGCTTAAATTTCTCCTAAATTCTGAAATTACGTCCAAATATTTTCGGAATTTTATTTTGAATTCGTGATTGTTTTATGCATGCTCCCGTCTAGACCCCCAACTATCCCCTGAAAATTTCCTCTCATTGTCTTCCCCGAATTGGAAATTTTCCTCTTTTTCCTTGAATCCGGCTTTGAATTTCCTTGATTTAATTTTGGAAGTTCGTCAGACCTCATTTATACTCGCTCTCCTATTGCAGTTCCTTACTCCTCTTTCTGTGTATCAACCTGGCTTCCCGTGACATCCATCAGCGCGCACTCCAAAATCGCGCCCGGGACGCTCGCGCCGCAAACCGACTCGCTCGCTTTGACGCACCGATTGCTGCCACTGAGCGCCCCCCCCGCCCCAGTTCTCCCCCCTCACCTTCTCCATCCCTTGACCACATGCAGACTACCGAATTTGCGAGCCCCTCCCGCTCCACCAGCGAAGGACTCGCGTTCCTAGCTCACGAGCCCACATCCGACCCAATGGCCACCCCTATGGCAACCAGTTCGGGCCCCACCACCAAGTCAGACCCGGTACTGGCCCTCCTCCAGCAGATGCCGGCCAAAATCACGGCCCTCCATACTGACCTTTCATCCCTGTCGGACCGTGTGTCACATTTGGAGCCCCGTCCCAGTGCATCCTTCCCCCCACCCCCCTCATCTGCATCTTTGCCAGCTTCCTCTCCTTCTTTGGCAGGCGTCATCTACACACTTGCTTCTTCCACTGGCTGTATGTCATCATCCCATCCCCACCCTTCCKCTGCAGCCATCTCTGCCTCTCAGGTATCTACCCCTGCACCTCCCCCCTCAGGACCCATGGCATCATGTCCCGCCACCTCCTCGACGGTAGTCTCCACGACACCTCCCTCATCATCCCCCGCTTCTTCCCCCCTCCCCCCAACCCCCCCCACACCCAGGACACAGAATGCCGAGCTCCAACGCCAGCTCACCCTGGCCCATGATCAGATCCGCCTACTCCAAGGAGATCAACCCCTACCTCCCCACCTCACGGCACAGCCAGTTGCCCCTTTCATCTATCGACAGCATCAGACACAAGCCGCTGCGATGCATTTCACACTCCCACCACCAGCCACCACCATGTGTCAGGGACCGTTGCCCCGACTCCCCGCTCTTTCTAGTGGTTCTGCTGGTGCCACTACTTCTTCTGTCCTCTTGTCACAGTGTGCCCTCCCCCTCCCTCCTCATTACCAGCCCCCGCCTAATGTACCTCGGTACCACCCCGACAGAGTCCCCCTGTTCGATGGTAAGGCCTCTGAACTCCAGGGCTGGATCACCACAGCCGAGGAGCAACTTCGGTACCATGGGGTAAACATGGACTTGTGGCCTACAGAGATGTCTGCCCGCTTCATCGGTCGTGCGGCTTCCATTTGGCGCAACTTTCTCGCCCTTCGTACTCAGCAGGGCGTTCACACGAATATGATGTACGCGGAGTTTCGTGATTTTCTCCAGTTGTACTTCTCTCGCCCGACGCCTACCCGTGACCCGATCACACGGATCTCTGAGATCAGATGGCTTGGTGGCAACAATGCCTTAGAGTCGTACATCACGACATTCCACCGCGTTCGCGCCCAGATCCCCCCCTCCCTCATAGCCGAYGAYGCTTTGGTCCAGCGTTTCCGTGCCGGGTTACCCCAACCCTTCCAGCTTCAGATGCTGGCATACACGGTCCATACCCTCCTCGAGGCCTTCAACATTGCCAGGGCCATCCAACTCACCTATGCACCTCTTGTGAGCTCCACATCTGGGCCTGGTGCCRCACCCACCGCTTCATCATTTGCCCCTGGCACATCCCGCCCCCGCCAGTTYTCCACGTCTCGCCGAGGTCCCCGCCGAGTTCCTGGACGTGCTTTYTTCCGCCGTGTCCAGACTATGCTCCGCGAGTCGTYGRGCGCTGAGGAGGGTACTGGTTCGGACGGATCCCATAGCGACCCAGACCAGGAACATGACCCCCAGTCCCTTGTGGATGGCGATGACCCCGACAAGGACGAGCACCTCGCCCGTGCCTTCTATGCTTTCCTGAGGCAGCGCCATCCCTCCTCATCGAGGACCCGCTTTTCCGCCACACAACTGCCCCTCCCATCGGGCTACGCCTTCCCCCGCGCCCGATTGACTATCGTGGAGAGTGAGGAATTTCGTGCACGAGGGATATGTACCCGTTGTCGCCTACCTGGTCACACTCCGTCCACCTGCCCCTACGCCGACGCCCTCCAGCGTCACTTTGCTCAGCAGTCCCGCCCTCAGCCTGACCCCCCCGCCTCGACCTCTAGCTCCTCAGCCACCTAGCGGCGATCTCCCGCTCCCCTGTTCCTCCCACCGTACCAGGCATACCCGCCCGCGATTTTACCTTCGCGCCGCTTGCTACTCTTTCTGAGGACCTGGCCCTGACTTCATCAGTGGTCGCTTCTAGCGTCGCTGGCCCACCCTCATGTGTCTCCACTTCTTCGCCTACCATCTATCATGATCCTCCTCCTCCTCGTCCTCCTACTAGGCGTGCTCTTCGCACGGCGCGCTGCAGTGCTTCCCTTATTGCAGCCGAGGATATCATCGACTTCCTGGACCTTGAGTGTGTTAAGGTCCACCAGGAACGTCTCCGCCTGTCCGCGATGTCTCAGCGCCTACACAATCCCGATCGCACCTTACCGGTTATTCCAGTGCGCCTCGGGACCTCTACTACATTGTATTGCACACTATGGGACTATGGCTCTACTGGTGACTTCATTCATCCTCGCGTAGTTAAGGAGGCATCCCTCTATACATCCCCCTACCCTTCCACTGTCACTGTTACGCTTGGCGACAATCAGGCCAAATCATTCGTCGATTCGGTGGTGCCTGATCTTTCCTTCTCCTTCCCCTTGCGGATGCCCCACAGCCTTCGCAAGGCCCCTCGGTTCCATGACCAGTGGACCTTCGACATCATGGAAACCCTATATGATCTTGTTCTCGGCACTGCCTACTCCCATCAGTTCGCCCATGCTGGCCCCGATTGGACCCACAACGACCTCGTCCTCGACGCCAAGGACGGGAAGCAATACCGTATTCCGTTGTTGGGCAAATCGGACTCTACATCCCCCTCTCCTGTCAATGTTGCCATCTTGACACCAACTCAGTTCCACCACATCCTTCGTCAGATTAATGCCGAACTCTACATTGTTGACATCACGGATCTCCTTGTCTGTAACTATATGCATCAGGACGTTGAGTTGGTCGAGCTCGACCCACCACTCCCTGAGCCCCCCGAGCCTCCTGAACCTTCAAACCCCTCATCCCCCTTCACCTCTGCTACCTCATCTCACCTTCTTGCATCTTGTACCACGGAGGCGCCATCGGTACCTATTCCCATACCGACTCCTTCCACCCCTCCTTCAGATGCCGCTGCAGCCAAGGAGTTTGACAACCTCCTATCGACTTTCCAGCCTAGCGTTGCAGCCCTCCTTCGCGAGTATCGCGATGTTTTTCCTCCAACTATCTCTTGCAGCAGCATCCCTCCTATACGCGATATCGAGCACCACATCGCGAGTATTCTTCCCAGCTTACCCCTCTGACTCGGGGACGTCTACCTTTTCATTAGACCCCGGCTCACGAGGATGCTTTCCGCTCTCTCAAGCGGCTTGTCACGTCAGCTCCTGTCTTACACTYACCCGACTACTCGCGTCCATTCATCGTCACCACCGACGCATCCGACTTCGCTATTGGAGCTGTTCTCTCCCAGATCTATCCAGCCCCCCCTACTCCTCCTCTTTCCACAGATTCCCGTCTCCCTCGTAGTCCTCGCTTCCCTCCTCCACCTCCTGCGACTGCGGCCCATCTTGCACCCATCGAGCCCACCCCCCCAGGGGCCCCACCCCCTTGTATTCCTAACGTCGCTGATGACGGTACAGTCGAGTCTCGCGATGGAGAGTGCCTGGTTGCTTATCTATCTCGACAGCTACTTTCCGCTGAGCGTAACTATACTGTCGACGAGCATGAGGTCCTTGCGCTAGTCTACGCTGTTAAGAAGTGGCGTCATCATTTGCACGGTCATACTTTCATTGTTTTGACGGACAACTCTATCCTTGCCGCCTTCCAGACGAAGCCTAAGCTCACTTCTCGCCAGGCTCGTTGGTGGCGTGACCTCTCGGAGTTCGACTTCACCATCAAGAAGATTTCTGGCGAAAGCAATCATGTTGTAGATGCCTTATCCCGCCGCCCCGACCTTTAGTGCGAGGATCGTCAACTATCTGCTATCTCAACCCCCACCATCCACCCCGCCTTTCTGGATGAGTACCGTCGCGCATACACCCAGTGCCCTGAGTTTCACTCCATCTACACTGAACTACAGGCTGGCAAGTCCGTCCCTAACTTCCAGCTTGATCCGTCTGGACTCCTATACTGGCTTGGTCGCCGAGGTACCCGTACTCCTCGCTTATGTGTGCCCTCTACTGGTCAGCTCCGTGTTCGGGCCGTCGCTGAGTGTCACGACCAGCGCGCCGCCCGTCATCTCGGTGTCTTCAAGACAATTGACCGCCTCTACCGCCATTACTACTGGGAGCACCGTCGTCCCTTCACTAAGGAGTACGTCCGCACCTGCAGGATTTGCCAGGAGGCCAACATTCCCAATCACCCCCCCTACGGTCTTCTTCAGCCCCTACCCATTCCCACTCAGCGTTGGACTTCTGTCTCCATGGACTTCATCGGTCCTCTTCGTCCCCCTACCCCACGAGGCCATGATGCCATCTTCGTCGTTGTCTGTCGGTTGACTAAGCATGCTCACTTCCTCCCATGCAAGTATGCTAGTTCAGCCAAAGACATCGCCTCCCTATACTTCAACCGTATTGCCATCCATCACGGTCTTCCCACCAGCATCGTCTCTGATCGCGATCCCCGCTTTACTTCTCATTTCTGGCGTGGACTCCATGAGATCTATGGCTCCGAGATCCGCCTCTCCTCCTCCTATCACCCCCAGTCAGATGGACAGACTGAGGTTACCAACAAAACTCTTGGGAGTATCCTCAAGAAGTTTGTTGAGAATGACTCTGATTGGAATCTGCATCTTGCTCACGCAGAGATTGCTTATAACCATGTTGTTTCCCCTGCCACTGGCATGTCTCCCTACTACTGTAACTTGGGATACCATCCCCGTGTCCCATCTGACCTTCTTCGTCCATCTCAGATCCATCCCGACACCAAATGCTCTGCCCTCGATGACTCGGTAACGGAGATGGATTCGCTCCTTAGCAAGGCTCGCGAGAGCATTGCTCACTCTCAGACTCGCATGGCCACTCGCGCTAACCGCTCTCGCATCGACCATCCCTTCAAAGTTGGCGACGAGGTTCTTGTCGACGCACGTTACTTTCAGCCCGAAGCTGACACACTTCGGAAATTCAGGCGTCGATATATTGGACCATGCACCATTCTTGCACCTGCCAGACCCAATCACGACTGTCCGGTGAGYTTCAAATTGAAGCTCCCMGATTCCATGYACCGCGCTAACTTACATGATGTGTTYCATGTATCTCTTTTGCGCCCCTTCAGACGGTCTCCTCCCGAGTTCCATGGTCGACCTTACCCTCGCCCCTCTCCCATCATCATTGAGGGTCACGAGGAGTTTGTCGTCTCTGATATTGCGTCCCGGCGTATGACTGATGGTGACCCTCNAGTTTGTCGTCTCTGATATTGCGTCCCGGCGTATGACTGATGGTGACCCTCCCCGCCTCGAGTATCTCGTTCGATGGAAGGGTTATCCTGACGAAGAGTCTACTTGGGAGCCTCTTGAGCACCTGAAGCATGCTATGACTTTCGTGCGTAATTAGGATCGTGCTCATCCTTTCCCTTCCTCATCCTCCCCTCCTACTTCTCGTCCTTCTACTACTAACCCTTCTACCGCTGCGACCACTAACATTCCCCATCCTCCATCGATGGGTCCGCCTGCTCCCCCGGTACCCACCTCAGGTCCTCCTTCCCCTGTGGCTGTGGTCCCGCCTGTTGTTGCAGTTCATTCCTCTCGCCCTCAGCGTACCCATCGACTTCCTTCTCGTTTTCGTGAATGATCTATATCCCCCATACGCTCTCTATCTTTTACCATTCCTGGACACTTATGCAGCAGCTCCCGGTTTCAGCTTCTACATTCCGCTTTTACATTCAGCTTCTACATTCGGCTTCTACCTTCGGCTTCTACTTCGGCTTCTACATTCGACTTTCGACCTGAGTGCTTCTCTTCAGTACGAGAGTACCTGTCGCTGTGTTCCGGACGTCTACTTGGTTCTTGCAGTACTCTTACTTCATCCAGGCTACTTCGGTTCGACTTCTGTCTGGAGACTCATCAGTGGACTACCTCACTTTTCGGCTACATAGTTCCCATCATTCCCACCTATCCACCACCCTCGAGCTCACCCTTCAGTCGCATGATGACCCCTATTTTCCCTGTCTATGTGGGTGTGTCTGCTTGCCGCCCTTCTGCCTTACCTTATGCTGCGCGTCCTCCTCCAGAGTGTACGTTTTCTTTGCTCGCGGCTTTTGGCCACATGTCTATGCCGGCATGACCCTCTCTTTCCTTCCAGGCTCACCCTATACGTGCTCCCTTGTGTGAGTGCCCTTCCTCCCTCTCAGTTGGCGGTACCCGTTTGATGGTTTCCATTGAGCCCGGTGTCGTGTTGTTACTCCCCCTCTGAACCTGATGACCCCTTACCTGGTTGTGTGGGTGCCCCTTTGGAGTTTACTCTGAGAGCTGTACCTGCCGCCTTCCCACCCGTTCCTACTTCTGCCATGCGACTGAGTTCCCTTCTCTTTTGTGTTGGTATTGTGCATTGTGTACAGGGCACGTGAGATTGTGCCACATTCGTTTTCGACTTAGGACATTGGTTTAGTTATTCTTTGGCCTTTATGGCCCTGGTGTTGATTTATATTCAGCCTATTTGGCTCATGAGACATTTTTCCCTTTCTTGGCCGACACAGGTCAGACATTTTTTTTCTCTTTCTTGGCCGACACAGGTCAGACTTCCTTCTGCTTTTTGGGTCGACCCAGACCAGACATTGTTGTATAGATTAGGCTTGAGGCTTAGTCTGCATTGCATACCTGCATGGAGCCTGCTCAGCATCTAGGATTGTTTCTTTTGCCGTTCCTTTTGGGTTTCCGCTATTTCAGCGGATAGCATGTTTGATGTATCGCTTGATCCATTCACAGGTCCGAGGATCGTGGAGCGGTACCCCTACGGCCCGGCAGTGAGGCCGGACGAGTTTCAGGCACCGGCCTGACCCTGGTCCGGTACCAGTTTGTTCCGTACCTGGACCTAGGCCGGTATATCACTTCGGTCTAGGCCCAGGGCGACGGATGGATTCATTATGTTCATTCGTTCATTGAGCCGGACTGGACCTCTACTCAGCTGCTGCTTCATGTGTGTATGCATCTCCTCTCTCTCACCATCACCGCACGTGCCCTCCGCACGCGTGTCACAGTGTGTCTGGGGTGAAAAGCAACCTTAGTATCCATTGGATGGAGAGGGTCATTGTTTGAGTAACAGGGTCTAGAATTCCCAGTCCCCCCTTTATCTTAGGTTGGATTATTGCTTGCCATGTCACTCTACTTATTACATCATTGTGCTCATGGTTGCCCCTCCAAAGGAAAACTGAAATTTGTCTCTGTAGAGATTTGAGATTCGGCTTATCAAGATACCATACTGCTGATTTGTACCAAATCGCGGCAAGGATCACGTTGTTGATAGTGAGTGATCTACCATAAATAGATGTCTTCTTGTCTTTTCATAATTCTAATTTAGCTAAAGCCGGTTTGGAGATCTAGTCATTGTTTGTTGAAGGCTTTCCTTCTGCAGATAAGGAGATACCTAACATTCTGATTGGGGTGGTTAATGACAACCGGTTAATCCTTGGTTGTTCTGGGGGTCTCACCCCCTGATGATGTATCCACCATACTTGAGTTTTAGTTCCCCAGTTGATTCTCATGTCTGATAATTCACAAAATTTTTCCATCAGAAGCTTAATTTCTGCTAAGTTATCAGACGAGGTTTCTACCATCAAGGAAAGATCATCGGCGAAAAGTGAACAGACAGGTATGGCTTCTTTTGGGATATAACTGAATTGTATTCTTTTAATGTCCTTGTTGCATCTTAGGTTGGCCGCTAAGGCTTCGATTACAAATACAAACAGTAGAGGGGCAATCGGATCTCCTTGTCTCACTGAACGTTCAAGTGAGATTGGTGGTGCTAGGTTTCCATTTATCATCACCCTGGTGGAGGCGTCTGTATGCAGAATCTTTATCCACCTCCTAAATCCTAGACCGAAGTTCAACTTTTTCAAACATTTGTCCAGAAACATTCAATCCACATGATCATAGGCTTTCTCAAAATCTATGAAGATAAAGGCAACATTGTGTTTGGATTGTCTTGATAGTTTAATTAATTCATTTACCAGTAGTATGTTGTCCTGAATGTTCCTCCCCTCAATAAATCATGTTTGAGTAGGGTGGATGATTTCAGTTGTTATTTTCAGCAAACGATTCGCTAACGTCTTTGCTGCCAGTTTATATACCACTGTAAGTAGGGTTATAGGTCTGTAATTGCGAATATTTGTCTTGTCTCTTTTTTTGTACAACAACGCCAGTACTCCTTGGTTCACTAATTCCCCCATTCTTCATGAGATCCATACTTCGTGGTAGAAGTCCATGAGGTCTTGGGCGAAAAAATCCCACATTATTTCCCATAATTTTTTTGGTAATCCGTCTATTCTTGGAGTTTTTTCCTCCTCCATCATCATGAGGGCTTTCCAGATTTCTTCTTTTGCTAGTGGTTGATCTAACAGGGAACTCTGGTACTATGTTATTTTTTTATTCAGGGGTTGAAGAAAGTTATCAATCTCTTTCATTCTTTGTTCTTGGGGTAAGTGCTTACATTCTGACATAAACAAGTTTTGATAGAAATCTCTCGCTATTTTTGTACGTTCTGCTGTCGATGTTACCAGGGAATGTTGATCCCTTTGGGGGTCAGAAAGGGTTTCGGATTAGGTCCTTTTGTTCCCTCCAAAAGGACCAAACATCTTGAAGAGATACTTTAAATCGATCGATCTTTAGTAGAGAAGTATTCAATTTGTAAAATCCTCTGCCTTGATCCGGTTTCTTCCTGAATGATAATAGTATCGCATTCATTGAGTGATCAAGTCCTGGAAAGACGCTTTGTGGGAAAATGTCTGCTATTTGAAGAGCACCTTCCAGCTCATTCGACAATAGTATTAGATCTATTCGAGATTTCGAGGTTCTCGACATATGACTCTTTCTGAAGCACGTGTAGTTTTTTTTTGTAGGGAAGAGGTGCCTGTAAGCATCAAACAAATGTAGTGACTGGCACAACCCTTCAATGATTTGCTCATCCATCTCAATGTATGCTGGGCATGGGGAAGGGATTTGCCAGCGATCCAGATGTCTGTTGGAGGCTGCATTAAAATTCCCTGCCATTACCACTTGGATCCCTACTGGGAGACGATTCTTTAAGGATTCAAAAAACCTTCTTCTTTTTGCTACCTCATTAGGACCATAGATACTCAGGATAGTTATCACTTCTAATTCCAGCATTGCTAGTATGAATACCCATCTCCCTTCTTCTTTGTCTGCATCCCACTATATGGGTTCAATTCTAGAGTTTGGCGGGATCCAAATAGCTACCCCTGCACTGCCTGGTCGTGGGGAGATTGTTTTTAAGGCTTGATGAGGCCATATCTGCTTGTGTGTATGCTGATGGTCTGCATTATTCATTAGGTGGGTCTCTTGTATACATATAGCGTCCGGCCAGTCTCTGCCTTCCACTCCTTTAAGTTGTTCATAGATGGCCTGTCTTTTTTGTGGCTTGGCCGAAGCTATGCCGTTCACATTAAGCGATCGAAGGTGTACATTTGTTGCTCTCTTTAGGTGTTTCCATTCCTTGTTTCTATTATAGAGCACTTCTACGGTGTCTAATCCTTCCAATTTTTTTTATTTTTCTTTGGTAACTATAGTGTTTTTAATAATTCCTTGAATATTTGCTAAACATGAGAAGGGTCACAGGGTCAGCCAATGCTCTGAGTCCAACTTACCTCCCTGTTTTAGTAATTCTTGCCTATTTTTCAATAGGCGTGAGAGTAAGATCTGGACATCAGTTTTAACCCAGAAATCCCCCGCCTTGATTTTCAATTGCTGAAGTTCCGCTAACATACTTGGAGTGAACCAGCGAAGGTCAACCGTCTTTGTATGCTCATAACGAAGTAAACATCCATGGCTGACACCTGGTGAGCGTTTGCTGAGGGAATGAATATCGTCATTCCCCTGGGTGGAAACTGCGCTTGAATAACTTTAGCTATTTCAGCTTTGAAGCGCGCTTCCCCTGATTTTCCTAATAAAGGCGAAAGAAAGTCTGCCGGTGTTCCCTGTAACGTTACTTCTCTATGTGCAGATCCGACTATTTCCGAAAGGCCAACCTCCCATTCTCCCTTACTTCGTCTGACTGGTAGGATCAAAATGCCTGCCTTGGATAATGTCAGGTCTGCATAGCCTTTCGAGAGTAAGATTTGCAGTTTCTGTCTTCTGTTGATTATCTTGTCTTCTGGAGGTGAAATCGGGGGAAGAGGGGGGTGTTTCAGCAGTCCACTGGGTTGGGTACTCATCATTTCGATGTTTTCTCCCTTTAATGTCTGAGTGTTATTCTCAGTCTCCACTCTTTTCCCAAACACATTTCTACTTTCCTGATCTGGCTCCCCTAGTTCTCGATGGCTTTCTCCTTCCTCTGATTGTTGTCCTACACATACAACCTCTTCTTGCTGTTTCTAAGTTAGGACTTCCTTTGACTGCGGACGCCACAAAAATTTGCTTTCCCCGTTACTTCGGAAATCACTTCCTTGATCTTGTAGATAACTGAGGGTTCTTCCACCCGCTTAGGTGGGGTGTCTTCCCATGATAGCAGCGGGTAGTTAAAACTTTTCTCTTCCCCTTGGAGCCCCTCTCCCACCCTATTTCTTCCTTCTTGATCCCCTTTTGTCCAAGGATCTTCCCCCSCCGCTCCTTTCTCCTCCCCCTCTCCCGTCTTTCCTTCGTTGTCTCTGATTCCAAGTTGACCAGTTTTTCTCCATTTTCGTTGCTCTTCGACAGGCCCGCTGTCCCCTTCCCTTGCATCCCTTGCTTCCCCTGCAACTCCTCTCGTTGGGGTATATCCTTCCTCCTTCTCTTCCCCTGTTGGTCTTTCCTTCTCCTCTCCCTCTTTCTCACCCATCCCTAGGCTTTTATCCGCCTCAGTGTCCTCTTGATCCCGTGCCTGTTCCCTTATGTGTTTTTCCTTCAATTGAGCTGTTTGTTTGTCCACAACTACACATGTGGTCTGCGTCGGCAGGTGTGAGACATGTAAAACAGTTTTTGGCCCTGCCTTTGGCTCTGTGTTCGGATAGCTCAATTCCACTGTTTCTGCTGTGACCGTGGTGCTGTTCATTTCTGTTGATTCGACTGTGGCCTTGATGCAACTATCTTTTGCCAATCTTGATGTGTGATTATTCGGGGAAAGAATTTAAAAAAAAAATCTTATTCCTTCGTTAACTGCCCCTAAACCTTTGATGACCACCGACTTCTCAGTTTCCTGACCCATGGTGATACTTGGGACTTTTTCAGAGCTTTCTTTTTCTGTGCGCTCTTCTTTTTCCTCTGTGTCAGGTGGTTTCGCTACTAGTGGTAAAAAATAAAAGAAAAGAGAAGCAACTGTACACAGTGGCGGACACCTGCAAAACACTAAGGAAAAACAGCAACGGAATCACGTTTACACAATTTTGCACGGCACCCGGTGGCAGGTCCCACCAAGCGCAAACCCCAAGGAGAAATCAGTAGCAGATGATTTTATTTTAGGAAAAAAAAAAAAAGGAAGGAGGAGGAAAAAACAGTGTTGGTGTCGATCCCGCTTCTGAATATATTGTCAGCAAATCCGGGTAACGCTGTTCTTTTATTGTTCTGTTCTTTTCATTTTGTTTATTTGTTTTTAATTCATTCATTTCATTTGAGAAATTCACTGAGGTTGTGGTCCCCAGCCTACCAGGAAACGGACACATAGCGGGACAATTGCTCAACTTCTGTTCAAAGGTACCATCACTGTTTTTTTTTCTTTTTTTTTTGAAACCATCATTGTTACCACTGCCTCCATTCCATTATTGTTGGTACTCTAATTACTAATATATTGGCCCGAAAAAAATACGGCACACAATCATCATTAATTTTATTGTTATTATTATTATTATTTATTTATTTTTTTCACAAAAACAACTTTCAATTAAATCCGGGAAACGGGCCAGTGTCCCTCGCATGAATGTTGCAGCCATACAAGGCTGAGAAAGGTACTTCAAGCCAATCCCATCCCCGATCACAGTTATCCAGCTGCCGAGACCCCGACCCCCCAAGTACTATAAGGCTGAAGTTGCGAAAAGGAAAGAAAGGAAGAAAACCAGCATGCCCAAGGCACAAAGGAAAACTACCAAAGGGACACTGGACCCGGTTTCCAGCAGGTGCCTCTCCCCACCAATAGATGGAGCAGCCAAAAAAAAAACAAAAAAAACTACCATCCTGTAAAGGCTAACCATGTCCTACCTGGGTTTCCACGCACTCAGCAACACAGTCAGTCACATATGTCACTACTCATACTCTGTGGAAAAAGGCCACAATCCTATGAAAGGTAACCATATCCTATCGAAGTGTCAAAAGAACCCCAGACACTTATCTACACCGGTCAATTACCCTTAATATATGGCATGATTATGCAGTCCACCTCACCCCATCTACTCGTACATATGTACGAAGGGTCACAAAAATATCTTCAAAATTTTGATTAGGCTGCTGTTGGGAAACGATATACCATGGGCTCCCTACGCACACATTCAGATAGCTCGCTTGGCTCCCCCCTCATGCCCCCACCGCCCACTGCACCCTTTCAGGTGGGTGACAAATCAGGCATGGACCATTCCAGCTTGCCCCAGGAGGGATACAGACACTACGCCGACTGGGGAGGCGAAATAAACGGGACATCAGGACTGCTCTTATGTGGCCTGATTTGTTAAAGCTTTGGAGAGATCATGTCCCTCTACAAAAGTCAACCCCCCTGAGATGGCACGAGATCTGGCGGCAGCCCCTTTATGGCCACCCACAAATTCAAGATTCTCAGGGTCATACCCTCTCCCTCTACCGCAATTCTAAGTCACTGTGGAGGAAGTGGGTAAAGAGGGATATCTACACGATAGGAGACATATGGGATGACACGAGCGCCACTCACCGGCTCATCGGTGTGCTTGTTGTGTTGTGCAGCTCGTCTCTCCCTCTCCCTGCAGGTAGGGAGCGCAGCACGACGAATCTCCTCCGCATTCGCTTGTCCACAAGTTCAGCATCCCTGTCTGCCATTGCCTTAGCATGTGTGGCCTCCTCCTCGTCGGGATCGTCGTGGGGGTGAAACAAAAACTCGACATTTGTATCCACCACATCGACAACCGGCATGAGCTCCACCTCAAGATCCCTCTCTCGTTGCCGTGTACGCCTGCCAACATATGCGGTAGTTGGGACAATTGGCGCCTCACGAACCTTGAAATCGGAGTCCCCTGCTTCCTCCTCGCCGCAGTCCTCTGATGAGGACTCGTTCCAACACTTGCCCTTCCACACAAGATCCTCGAGGTCACTGCTGCCGCCGGAGTCAGAATCAACAAGCTCCTTGGGAATTCTGCCTTTTGGAGCCTTCACCATTCTCCTTTGCCTCCTTTCCTCCTCCTCTTTCTATGCGGGATCCTCAGCAGGCCCCGACAACACGGATCCGTCATTGTTCACTGGCTCCATCAACGGCTCGAAGAAGGAACCCCACATATCAATATACCCCCTGTCCCTATAGCTTCGAGCACGCAGCAACTGCATGTTCCAATGAATGTAGACCAGCCTCTTAAGGGACTCCGGGGACAGACTATTCCGTCTCTTAGAGTGGATGAAGTTCATGAACGCCCAGTTGCGCTCCGCAGGGGTGGCAGTGCTCCACATGCCCATGACCTTCACTGCAATTTTTTGAAGGTCCAGTACATCCTCGTCGTGTGCTGCCCACCAGTCCGCCGGGGTTAACCTTGAAGCATCGTTCTTCGCAACTCTTTTTTACATGGTCTCGTCTTTGCGCTTCTTGGGGACTTTCCCTAGCTCCACGTTTGACGATACTTGCTTCCCAAGCTCCTTGTGAAACTCCATCAGATCCCCCCATATGTCTGAATGTGCCTTGTTGTTCCACTCGCCCCCGACCTGCCTAAAAAAATAAAAACAATGCATTCTGCACCAGCACATTGTCCTGATCGAAGAGCCAACGTGGATTTCTCAGTTGGGGGTCGAGAAGGAATGCAGCTGCGTGGACCGGCTGCCTCATCATCTGCATGCGATCCCGCACCTTCTCTATCACATCCTCCCGCTCCTTCTTTGTGAGCACAACACTTGTCAGCCTCCTAGCAACGTGCTCGTCGTACTCCACAAGATTTGTTGGAGAGTTGCCTTCGACGTCCATCCTCTTCAGCATCTGGTACACTGGGCGCATGATGGCGACAATCTTCTTCACTTGTGGCCACCAAGACTCGGACCTCGCAGTGTAGTACACAAGGTCAGCCTTTCTGCGTAACTTTTCCCCTGACCATCTCAGTGATCTCCACTTTGCAGCTGCCCTTCCATCGACCATCTCTGTCAGGACATTCTCTCTGTCTGCCGAGCGTTGCAACGTCATGTACACGGATCTAAAGCAGACCTCAGTGGGACGAAGCAGGGACAAGGTGTCATCAATGAACATCATCAGCCCGTGGGTGGCATGATGATTCCTGATGAACTTCACGATCGTGTTTGCGGTCTTCACAATGCCCTTGATCCACGACAGGCTTGTGAAGTCCTTCAACAGGAGACTGCAACAATGTGCCCCGCAAGGAACCCAAGGAATCCTTGCCACCTCCTTGTCTTTGCATCGTTCTAGGATCTGGTCCCGCCTTCTTATTCACCTTCACGTTCTCGGTGCGGATGGTTTTGATGCGGTTCAAGCCTATCTGCCTCATGACCTGCTCCCACAACCTCGCCAACGCTGGAACATTCTTCTTCCTCCCCGTCATCGTCATCGTCGCCACAAGGATTGCCCCCTGCTCCCCGGCCACCAAGAAGTTCATCACTCGCTGATTCTTTCGGTCATTTGACCCGTCAATAATGAACGTGCATCCGAATGTGTCCCAGCATGCAGTCAATGAAAGCGCCTCCTTCTGGATCTTGAGATAGATGACATCCAACATGATCGTCCTCATGTGGTTGTACGAAGGGAGCGTCACCTTTGGCCTCGCGCACGCCACCTCCAAGTACACAGCATGTAATGTCTGCATCGTGTCCATATTGAGGAAATTGAATGTGATGCCAACCCTGAACATGGTCTCCACCCATGCGATGTCCAGTTTTTTTCTGCACCTCGTTGTCCACCCACCGCCGTACAGTGGTCTGTCGGGTGGTGACCACTCGTGTTGTCGACCCTTGCCCTTCATCACTGCCTCCACCCGCCGCTGCACCCTCCTCTCCGCTCGCCTGGCCCAACACGGCAGCAGACAGGTTCGCACTGCGCGCAACAGACCGACCAGCAACAGACGATGGCTGGAGCTCGTCTATTTGGGGATCATTGAAGCCTTCTTGTCCAGTCAGCCCATGATCACGAAGTACTTCTGACTCAACACCGGGTCCTTTGTAGTTCTTCAGCAAGTACTTCCTATTCTTGTCATTCAGATGGATCTTCACGCCGACAGCGACCAAAGTGTGGACTATCTCCCCCGTCCGCATTGCACACGGCTTCATGGGCCTTAGGAAATATTCGACAACCTTGCTTGTCGATCCCCTGAGGATTACGAAGCACAACCTGCACCTGATCCAGTACTCCCCACACCCTTTCGAAGTAACAACCTCCTGCCCCTGATCGCACCAGTTCCAAACCGTGTTCTTCAACCGCAGTTTCGCATGTTCCGTCTCACCCTGCCCCTTAAACAAGCTCGACTCGGTTCCTGGTGCGGGCTCCTTCCCACTAGCACTTGCAGTGCACACCGTAAACTTCCTCCTCTGCGTACACGGTCGAGGCTTGTCACAAGAAGTCCCTACAGGTCCTTTCATCTTCTCTGCTGCTGTTGCTCTTCTCCGACCAACTCCTTCTGCATCGCCCCCCGTCATGGCCACCGGTGGGAGAGTAGAAGAGGGAGGACGACGAGGGACAAAGAAGAAGAAGAAGAGAAAAATAACTTAATTAAAAAAAATTAAAACGTTGTGTATGGCTATGGCTACCAATGCGGAAGAAGAAGAAGAAGAAGAAGACGATGAAGAAGAAGAAGATTAATTAAAAAAAGAAAAAAAATGCCTGCAATGCGCTATGGCTACCCTAGGGGAAGGAGGAGGAGGGGAGAGGTAGAAGAAGAAAATGAAGAACAAGGAGTAGGGGGGAAGGAGGTAGAAGAAGAAGAAGAAGAAGACGGAGAAGAAAAAGGCGAAGGTGAATGACATAAGTTAAAAAAAAAAAAGCCTTGCCTACGGCTACCAACAGCGGGGACAAAAAGAAAAAAAAACTAGATAAAGGAGGA
>BFEA01000888.1:385229-419206 GCA_003427395.1 Chara braunii | reverse complement strand
CTCTCTCTCTCTCTCTCTCTCTCTCTCTCTCTCTCTCTCTCTCTCTCTCTCTCTCTCTCTTTTGTCTTCTTTTTTTTTGTGATGGCTCCAGTCTGGTGGTTGGGAGCTGCATCTGGTTGAAATCGTGTCCAATTCATCCCTTGCACAAGAATTGGATAAGGGCCATCATAAGGCTGATCATGGAAACATTGGGCAGTGCATTGATTGCCTTCCTTGGAGGGGATTGAAAAAGAATGGCAGTGCCTTTTGAGTCCCCAGGGTCGATTAATTGGAGATTGAACTTTGAGGGGGGAAAAAAGAGGAACCCCCAGGGTTCCCCCCCTTTCCCCCCCACTCCTCTCTCCCAGGGTTGCTTCAGTTTGTCCTCTAGTGCCCTGCCTGACACTCCATCTACTCATGGGCAGCAGCACTTTTCTGGCAGACGTTGGGGGAGAGGGCAGCGTCCCTGCCTCCTCTTTTTTCCTTTTTCTTCTTTTTCCTTTGTCTGTTTTTCCTTTTTTTCTTTTCGGGGAAAAGTCCATGTCCTGGATCACTATCCTAGGGATGTGAAGGCATCCCTAAAATAATGTCAGAATCTGATGCAGATGTCAGAATCCGAAGAGCCCCCCCACCGAGAAAAAAAGTTAATAGGACCCCCGACCCCCCGAGGACAGGACCTCTTCGACCGACCAGCAGCCAAGTCCCTCTCGGCTGAATTCTTCATTTCCAGCCCTTGATCTTTGCAATCTATGTCCAGAATAGTCAGACATTGAGAATTCGGGAAATGTTAAAAAAAAAAAAAACGAATTCGGGAAATGTGAGATTTCCCCCCTTCTCTCTAGGTATGATTGTCTTCCCTAGACCTACAGTTCTGTGCTCCTGTGCGGTGTTTGTTGTTGTTGTTGTTGTTGTTGTTGTTGTTGTTGTTGTTGTTGTTGTTATATGAAAGCCAGGAACCGGGCCAGGCGTCCCAAACAAGAGTGGCCGCAGCTATGGCCTGTTGTTTTTGTTGTTTTTGTTGCTTTTGTTGTTTTTGTCGCTTTTGTTTTTGTTTTTTTTTAAAAGGGAGTTTTTTTCAATTACAAGCTGGGAAACAGGCCCAGCGTCCATCACATCAATAGCCACGGGCCACAGGTATGAGCCAGGTACTCCAGCCAGGCTTTTTTTTTTTTTTTTTTTTTTTATGTGGCCCGATGGACCACGGATCAGATATTAAACTGATCAGAACAGATACTAGACTTGGTCTTAGCCAAAAGGCCGAGAAAGGTATACTCCGGCCAGGCTTAACCCCACTGCAGCAGAAAATTCAAGAAATTTAAGAAATTTAACATCTCTTTGTCGGCTCTCTAAGGATCAGTCCTGAAGTCCCAGCGCTGGCTTGCAGTCCGTAATAAAGAAACATCTCATCTATCTACACTCTATTCTATCTACACTCTGGGCCTCGTTAGACACTCCTCGGGGACGTGAAATCCACAAGGAAGCGCTCGTTCCACCTGTCCTTGGGGACGAAATCGAAAAAGAAATGTGAAAACACCACAAGGAAAATTCCTTGTGGCATCCTTGTGGCCCCAGCCAAAATTTCCTCTTCTCCAAGGGACCTCGTGAGGTCCCTTGGAGCTCAAGGAACCGTGATTCACGGAGTGGGGAAGACATGCGTCGACGGAGAGTCTTGGTTCTTGGGTGGTCCAGATGTGGTCCAGCGGCGTTAGCACGGACATCCCCGCCCTCCAACGCCTGCGTAGTCCCCCAACGTCCCCCAATGGCTACTGTTGGCGGTGGGCCTCCATCGGGTGGCATTCAATTTGTCGTTTTCGACCGGCATCATGCGGTCTCGCGCGCTCGAGGAACGACATCAACGGTCGGAATTTTTTTTTTCCCGGCGGCGCTTTCAATCCATCCACATAAAGAGGTTTCTTCACAAGCGCCGTATTCCCATGCATGTCGTCGCATGCTGCGCGTCCGATAAGACTCTTGCCTTCTCCGCCGTCGTGTGCTCATTGTTGCCCTCTCCACCGTGCAGTTCATGGCCGACCTGTACCGCAGGCTCCCTCTGCTGCTCCTCATCGCTGTGCTGCTTCTGGTGGTCCCTCTGCTGCTCCTCGGCGCTGTGCTGCTTCTCGCTGAAGTAGTCATCCGTGGCACTGTCGTCGCATTGTCAAAGGTCTTCCCATGTCCCCCCGGTCCTGCGTTTGATCCACCACCTCGGTGTTGCTCGTGGAATGATGTGATGAACTATTTTCTGTAATCGCGCGATTTTCTGCACGAAGCTGCTTGGGAAATACCACAGGTCGAAGGGGGTGAGCTATGGGAAGACGGACTGGTCGGGCAAATTTCAAGGATGCCCTCCTTGGTTTCCTGCTGGAAGTTGTCGGATCGGTGTCGGGAACATCCCGTGCCAACGGATGGGCAACCGCGCCTTAGCGAGCGCGAGAAATAACTGTACCATAGCTTTTTTCTTGTTATGCTGGGAGCACAGGGAATTTTGGCGCGATCAGCGCGCGGGAATGTCGTTTTCTTTTCAAATTTCAACTGATGTCGAGCCCCCACGGGCTCTCGGAATTGTTTTTCTTCGGAATTTTTCCTTTGCAAATAGGACTTAAGCTAGGAATTTAGGCACCTTATGAATTTTGTTGCGCGGCGCTTCCTGCTTACGCACGCCTTGCCGCGACAAGATCTGGGTTCTGACTTCTTTTTGCGCCTCAATCTTGCACGTAACTGTAAAAGTTTTGGCGGGTGTGATTGCAACTGTAATCTTCTTGTTCTTGATGTCCTTCGTGTTTTTCCCTCTTCTTGCATTGTGCTCGCCTGCGCATGTACACCTTCTTCCCCCACCTGATTGGTTCCTATGCCTGCATGCCCGGATGCGGAGAGTGGCTCTGTCCCCGTGCCGCGGCCCTGACATACAGACGTAGGCACTTCCTCTCTTCTCCTTCTCACCACTTGGGTCTAATCCCGTATCCTTCGCGCAAGCGTGCACGCTATAAATTCCGCAAGCGCGATTAGTTTGCTCTCTAAGAGTTTCGAGGTTAGCGCGATCAGTGAGGGCTGGCTAACAAGCAAGTTTTGGAAGGTGAGTGAGTGCGAGAGTTGGGCGATCCGACGAGCTGGTGTCGGGTATGCGGGGTTGACGTGTGGGGCCGCGACAGACTGTGGCGCACGGCCGAACCTGGCTTGCATGCTCAAACCAAGCGGGGTGACAACTCCGTGTTGATGCGAGGCGACGGACTGCCCACATTGGGAGTGTGGAGCAGAGATAGATAGATAGATAGATAGATAGATAGATAGAGAGGGACAGAGAGAGAGAGAGTAGTTATGAGTGAGGGATGAGGTTCTTTCTTTTGCTTATCTGTATAATTTTAGCTTCTGCTATGGCCGATTTCTGTCGCGGCCTTTTTTACCTTTAAATTCCTTATAAATCATCTCAAATTTTCTTTGCTGCTTTTGCCTCGTATGAATGCATGAATGGGTGCTGCGTTGCCACTTGTACGCACCCTCATACGAGTACGGATTTGTACTCTTGTACTCGTACGCTAGGAGTCCCGTACGAGTTTTTTTTTTTTTTTTTTTTTTTTAAATCCGATAGTGTTTTTATTTTTTTTTCTCCAATCCTAATAAGAATCTGAATGTGATGCTCAGCAAAATGTTGCTTGTTTTGTGCTGCTGCATCACATATTGTTTTTTCGGATTTTTTTGATGAGTTGTTGTTGTTGTTGTTTTTTTTTTTCTTTTTTTTTTCGCTTTTTCGTACGGGGACGTACAAGACGTACAGGTTTCCGTACAGGTTCCCGTACAGATCCCGCACAAATATTACCTTTACCTTTCGTACAGAAAGGCCCCATACGTGTACTCTATGTAACGTAGAATGGGTGCGAACTCTTCTTCATTAATGACCTTTTTGGATTCCCGATCTTGTTTTGCGATGCTTGTCTAATTCTATCCTCCATCTGCATCTGATTGAAAGCACCCGCTATGAATGCCTGTTTTTTTTTTGTTAGTCCTTGATTGTCATAAAGCCGCCAAGAACGCTGTGAGATATTGATTGTCATCCCCCCCCGCCTCCCCCTTTTTCTCTTTTCTCTCCTTTTCGTCACATGAATGGTATGGATATGAATGAAACATTCTGATCTCACTCTACCTAGTATGAGTAGGATAGTTGTATGTAGGATACGATCGTTATTGTGACTCAGGAAACCCGAGCCTGATTCACCGCCACTCGGCCGCACGGTCACGTACGATCGCGATCTCGAAGATCCAAGTCGCGGCGTACGCGCGCGTCTGCATGAGCCGATCCCGAATTTATCGAAAGGATGAGGGAAATCGAATTCCTTAACCAGATATGGCCGAGGAAAGTCCCTTTTGGATCACCGATCGTGAAAGACTTAGGGATCCGGAGTACCGCGAGTACTGGAAAGGCGAACAACTCAAATGACGAGGAAACTTGAGAAACCCGGAATTCCCCTGTCTGACAGGGAACGACCGACTGTGCACGGGGGATTTCCACTGGGCTATAACCCGCAACCCTAGGGGCCTTGACTACCCAGATACGGACAACACTCAATACTACATATCCCCGGGCTTCATCGTTATCACTACCTTTTTCCCTCCCTTTCACCTCCTCCTCCCATATCACCAACTCACAGTGGTACCGTGGAATTCCATAGCTCGCTATCGGCCCAGCCCACCGTGCGAGGATTGCCAGCAGACACGCCAAGCTTCGGGATTTATTTGCCGAACTCGAACCAAAGCTGAGCAGCGGTTGCACAACCTCCGTTTATGGCCCCCCCCGTCGGATTCCGAAGCTTGTTACGAGCGGCGCCGACAGCAGCACGACCGCCCCGGTGTCTCGTCAATGCACAGGACAAGGGACCAACTGCGGCGATGCCACTGGCAAAGGCCATAGCCCCTTCCCCGAAGGCTGAGACGCCAGATACGATTCGTGCGCACCATTTGCACCATTGTCCCTAAAACTTGCCACAAGAGATCTCAGTTTCGATCTGGGACTCCACCCCCACTTTCCTAAGATCCTTGGCACAACCCCTTTTTCGCACTTCCGGGCCCCCATCCTGCTCCGATCAGGAAGTCGCGTCGGGCGTGAGGTTGGGCGTCACAATGCGCCACAACCCAACGTGTAGCACAACTGAATGACAGCCTCTGAAGTTGCCACGTAGTCGGGGCCGTCATCCGCAGCTTGCATCAGCGTGCTTCTTCTACGCGCACGCAACTGCTCCCTCAGTCGTCCCAGCGCCCTCTCCTGCTGACAACGAAGAATAACGGTTGACACGGCCACCGCCACGGCTGCCCGCTCAAGCGGTGTCAACAGCGCACGTCCGCCCTCTCCGCCGCCCTCCATCACCACCACCTCCACAGGGATGACGTCTCTCAGCTGCCGTCTCAATCCTTGCACCCTAGAGACATAACCCGCTCACCCCCTGAGGAGAGGTCCGAGAAGCTGTCGCCTTTCCGTGGATGTCGTCCCCCTGGTGGAACAGCGTGTGACGGCGCGGACGATGTGGAGGAGAAGCTCGACGGTGATGGACGCACCTGGTGCACGCACGTACACTGACCGGGAGGTGGGCGGAAGGGACGCCGCCGCTAAGGCCGATTCAGCCCTGCAACATCTGTGCGCTGCAAGCCAAACGTAGTCGTCGTCACCACAGATGTACTTCAAATTTTGAATTTCGAACGTACAGGTCCCCTTTTTTTATTTTATTTTTCGTGGCCTGCCTCATGCCCTTTTCCGCCGGACGTCGCTGGACCATGCCGTCTCCACACGGACACCGGACGCTGGACCATGGACACCCCCACCCGCGGCCGCATATCTTCATATGAAAGTGGCCGCGGCCAGGCCACAAGGAAACGTCCTCGGGGGACGTCCCGAAGGATGTGTGGAGCGCCGCCGCCAAATTCCCTTACGAGCCACAAGGAAAATTCCTTGTGGCTCAAGGAACTCGTAAGGAGTGTCTAACGACGCTCTCTATTCTATCTACACTCTATTCTTACTCCATTCAAGCACTCATTACCTACGCGTCATATGTGTAATCATCTCATCGAAACATTTCTACAAAAATACCTATCAGTATTCCCCCCCCCCCAGAAAAGGTTGTTTTTGTTGTTTTGTTCCTTTAGATATCATCATTGAACTGACCAGCCTCAGGCAACGGAATGCTTTTTTTTTGAAACAATGGCAGACGCGGCATGTTTTGAGTTCCTAAAGGCACGAAAAACAGGCCTTTGGCGACTGTGTCAGGGCCTGAGTTCGAAAAGGCGTTCATAACTCAAGGCCGGCAGTGGTGTCAGGGCGGAGTTCGGAAAGGCGGATGTGTTTTTTAACTTAAAAAAAAAAAAACTCCTTGCAGCCGCGGCGCGACCGAAGAGGGAGGAAAAAAAAAAAAAAGGATGAAAAAAAAAACACAACCACCTTTTCGAACTCCGCCCTGACACCACTGCCGGCCTTGAGTTACGAACGCCTTTTCGAACTCAGGCCCTGACACAGACGCCAAAGGCTGTTTTTTGTGCCCATTACAAACTCCCATGTGACATAAACATACTTCCCTTTTTTTTTTTAAATTCAATCAGGCAGTCACTGTTGGTAGCCAGAGCGAGAGTAAAGACAGTAGAGAGCTCAAGTAAGAGAGGGGTAGGAAAGACAGAGCACTGTCTAAGACACACACCCACTTTTGGACAAGGCAGGGGGAACTGGTTACCAGCTGTAGGTATTGGGCACTGATCACGAACCCCCCCCCACAGGGTTGCAGTCCTGAGGGAGGGACGCCAGGGTAATAAGGGTAGATAGGTCTCCCCCAATGGAGGGGGTCCAGGACTTTATCTCGGCTGCTCCATCATTCCCTTGCTTTCAGACATTCTCAAGCAACGCAGTAGTTCGGAGGTTGACTGGGTTTGCAGGCGACAGTTCTCGGGAGCTGGTAGGGGACAGAGGAACTAGTACATAGCAGTTGCTATCTGGTGCCGTGTATGAGGTGAAGAGGTTCCCTGCCCTGCCCCTGCCCAGTCAATCCCAGTCAAATCCCACAACCTATGTGTCTTCTGAATGGACAGAGTTGCTGTATTCTCAGTATCCTGCTTGGTCAATCCCCTGGTGTCCAGGGTAATCAATGCCAGCAGGACTTGCCTTCTTGTTTCTTCTGATCACATTGTATCACATTGTATCTGGGACGCTGTACCCGTTTTCCAGCAGGTGATGCTCCCCACCAATAGATGGAGCCTCTCCCCGTGTGGTAGTGGTGTCTGCTCTTATCAGCACCACTATCACCGGCACGAGTGTTCTTTAAAAAAAAAAANTTTAAAAAAAAAAAAAAAAAAAAAAAAAGGTCCTCTTAGACTACCCCTTGGGTGGTAAGAGCTCCTGAGGGTAGAAGCCGGCGAGGTTCCGATGGCTCCTTTCTATTGGTGGGGAGCTGCACCTAATGGAAAAATCATCAGGTGAATTCTCAAAGCTCAGAAACTCTCTGCGCTAACAGCAAAAAATGGGACCTCTTCACCCTAAGGCGTCCGAAATGAGTTAGCGTCTAGTCCCACTACCCACTGTACCCAGACTTGTAACAACAGAATGTTTTTATTCTCTTCATTCGCCTAGGCTGTTCTCTGCTTGGGTCTGTACACTGCTCCTTTTTCCACTTTTTCCCCTTCTTTTTCTTTTTTTTCCCTTTTTTCCCTTTTTTTTTCTTTCGTTTGCCTTTTTTTTTTCTTTTTTCTGTTTGGGCCTGGCTCAGCCCTCTGGGCCACAGCTATTGATGTGAGGGACGCTGGGCCGGGTTCCCAGCTTGCAATAAAATTCCCAACCTTCTTACATTCAAAAAAAGAAGAAAGGGCGACGTCCACCTACCATTGTTGAGTTTAGAAAACTTAACACTGTGACTTCATCTCGACATCAATAAATTCAAAACAAGAAATTAAAAAACTGATATAAAAACGCTAGAAACAGCTTTTCTCCTGATTTTTGATAATGTAACTGAGAGAAATGAAACATGTCTGGAACAGTCGGAGTGAATGTCTCCGTGAAAAAGGGATACTCCCGTTGTGAGGGGACAGGAGGTCACCATTTGTAAAATGGACGGGGACAACATGGATGGCCAAATGCATTCATTGCCCAAAGAAGGAAACCAGTTTGATGCCAGACAGCCAAAGACAGCTGTCAGAATACCTCCGTTTCAGGATGCAATGATGTCTAAAAAACCAAAAAAAAGGAAAGGCACTGCAGTTGAGAAATGTACCCTACCCTCGGTAGGGTAGTTTTCTCAATGGAAAATGGTTTCCCGCCCAAACCAAAAGGGCCAAAGCAAAAATGCACAGTAGGGGAGGTAGGACGAAGCGAGGGGCGGCGCCGAAGCGCTCAAGCCTCATGACACGTCGCGCTAATTCCGTTAGGGTTTCCTCAGCAGACGCAGAGCTTGGATGCCATAGCCCTTATTCAATAGAGGCGGAGTTTAGATGCCATGGCCCGGGGCGCTTAGCACGGGCAAGGCGTGTCGTGAAGCCGTCGAGTTTCAATGTGAACTTGAGCAACAGCGATGTGAACTCGTCCTTGGCGTTGTGGACAGGTGGTGGGCCCATCAGGAGGGAGAGTGGGTTATATGTATACTAGGACTTCGAACAATCTGAACATTTTGAACTGAAGAGCGCAGTGTGAAAGCGCCCTTCCCATGGAACATGCATGACTTGAACGCCTCAGCAAGGGACTAAGCAGCACCAGGGAGACAGAGGGAGCATCATGCAGAGGAGATGAAACGTACAGAAACTAGGTCTGCAAAGAAGAAGTCTGAAGTATGGCGAGCTGGCTTGGTACGGCGACGTGGGAAGATATCTGCCTAGGTGAGACTGTGAACACTATTGTTGGCGGAACGTATCCAGCCGTTGGAGACAGGTTATCGACTGCCAGTGGGCGAACTTTCCGAGTAGGCGCACACAAGGAGAAAAAGAAAAGAAAAAGAAAAAAAGAAAAAAAAAGATCTCACAAGGAGAGTGTTATCCAGGCTTTGTGGCGGGACAGCAAAGGCGGAAGATGAACGGCAGGTTCCGGCAGGTTCTTGTCGACAGAAAAGTGCCGTACTCCGCTGTTCAGGTAGGGCGGAACTCTGTGTGTGTGTGTGTGTGTGTGTGTGTGTGAGAGAGAGAGAGAGAGAGAGAGAGAGAGAGAGAGAGCGTAGAACAGGCTAGAATAGCTTAGATTAGTCCTTTCGTTTTCTTTTTCCCTTTCCTAGGGTTTCTGGATACGGGATGGCGTCGAAGATGTATGGAGGAACACAAAGGTCAAACGGCGAAGGTAGGAAAATAATCAATAAACAGGTAGCATGCTGGCTAGGTCAGAAGGCTCGGAATAAGAGAGGGAGGGAGGGGGGGGGGGGGGGGAGGAGCGAGGGGGGGCGGAGAGAGAGAGAGAGAGAGAGAGAGAGAGAGAGAGAGAGAGAGAGAGAGAGAGAGAGAGAGACCATGTAGAAAACTTTAGAATCGTTCAGAATACACCTTTCGTTTTCGTTTTCTTTTTCATAGGATTGCTGAACACAGGATAGCCTAGAAGGTGTATGAAGGACACTAATCGCTTAGAATAGACCTTTCGTTTTTGTTTTTGTTTTTTCATTTCGTATGCTTGCTAGGTCAGAAGGCTAGGAAATGGGGGAGAGAGAGAGAGAGAGAGAGAGAGAGAGAGAGAGAGAGAGAGAGAGAGTGTGTGTGTGTGTGTGAGAGAGAGTGTGTGTGTGTGTGTGTGAGAGAGAGAGAGAGAGTAGCACAGGTTGAGTAGGGTAGGATCTGTATGATCTGTTAGATTAGGCTGTCCTATCCGAAAAAGTTTGAACTAGGATTAGTATATTCCTGGATCTGTAGAATAGGAGATAACACGGAAGATCCAGGTCTGTGCCAAAAGGAAACGGCATGATTTGTGGCCGCAGGGCTGTCTAGGTAACAATGCTATGGAACAGGATAAGACGACCTGGAGAGAGAGAGAGAGAGAGAGAGAGAGAGAGAGAGAGAGAGAGAGAGAGAGAGTAGCACAGGTTGAGTAGGGTAGGATCTGTATCATCTGTTAGATTAGGCTGTCCTGGATCTGTAGAATAGGAGATAACACGGAAGATCCAGGTCTGTGACAAAAGGAAACGGCATGATTTGTGGCCGCAGGGCTGTCTAGGTAACAATGCAATGGAACAGGATAAGACGACCTGGAGAGAGAGAGAGAGAGAGAGAGAGAGAGAGAGAGAGGACATGAGAACTCCTAAATGGGGCGATTGGCATGACTCATTGCTCATAATATAGAGCGAACATTGGTGAACATCAGAACGGAGCGAACATGATCAAGAGTGTAGATCATGCTGGCATGATGAATTCATTCCGATTAACGTAAGAGCAAATGCGCCGCAGACGAAGATTTGATCTACCAAAGGCCGGTGGTTTCAGAGGACTTGGTCAAAGAACAACAGGATTCCAGTTGGGACTGGTTTCAGGGAGCTATGTTAGGCTTCACTTATAATAGGATGTTTCATTTACGTGATCTGTTTGCAGTTGGGGCCAGTTTATGCCGGCTGAGTGATTGCTCAGCATACATTGTTGGAGTTCCTTCTGCATAGATTGTTGGAGTTTCTTGAGAACTTAGTGAAGCATCCTCGAGCTTCATGTAGTTTTGGGAAGTTTTGGACTCATGTAGAAGTGGATGGGACGCTGGACCCGCTTTCCAGCATTAGCCGAACCTGGGTAATGTCCCCAGCTCTACCGGGTTGAATTGTGAGGTCCCCGGCCTCAATCCTTTTTTTTTTTTTTTTTTTTTGAAATACTCGCCCTGGGTGGTGCTAGGGGTGCTGATATGGGCAGACACCGCTAGCACCCTCAGGCAGGCTCCATCTATTGGTGGGGAGCATCACCTGCTGGAAACCGGGTCCAGCGTTCCTTACATTTGAAGAAAAAAATCATGAGGTCTCATGCGATAGCATGCTGGAAACCGGGTCCAGCGTCCCATTGCTATGTATCTTACCCTACTCAAACAACCCCTTGCCACTAGGGGGCCCCAGTGGTCCCTGCCTATTCCCTAGTCCACCTTCCAGCTAGAGGACAGGTCCAGCGTCCCGGCGAGGCCCAGCAGGGCTGCTGGGGGGCACCAGCAGTTCCTTTCTGTTCCTCAGCCACCTTTCTGGTCATGCTATCATGCTATCCCATGTTATCTCTTGAGCCCTCCTGAGCCCTACTTATCCTTCTGAGCATTTCTGCAGCTTTCTAACCTTCTCTGAACCATTCTGAATCCTTTCTGAATCTTTCTGAACCTATCTGAACCTTTCTGCCTCTTTCTGATCCTTTCTGATTATTTCTGGTCCTTTCTGATCCTTTCTGACCCTTTCTGAACCTTTCTGAACTTTTCCGAACCTTCTGAGCCTTCTGAACCTTCCAGAACCTTCACCTTCTGAGGGTGGTGATCTAAAATGGTCTGAAGGGGGCTGAAGGTGATTCTGAAAAGAATCTGAAAAGAGGCTGACACGAAGCAGAAAGGAAACAAAAAATAAACGGAAACTGCTCTGAGCTGCTCAGAACTGAATAAACTGAATGGACTGAATGGGCTGAATGAACTGAATGAACTGAATAACCTGAATGAATAGAATATCCGAGGGTATCCGAATTATGTGTATTGTCGTCCTGTCGTCCCGATTCATGCCGTTTGCAGTACTTCCACCAGGGACAACGGGTGGGGGGGGAAGGGATCTGCGAAGTCCTGGGCTGGCCGTAATGGGACGCCCAGTTCGATTTGGGTCCAATTGTGGAAAAGCAGCCGGTAGTCCCTTGCCATTCCCTCTCGGGGTTCTGCCCTCTGGTTGAATCCGGACCAATTTATCTCTGCCACCCAGCCTTCCCTAGCCCCCCCCAGCCAGTCCTTACTAAAGTGGGAGATGGTCTTGTTCATGTCCCCCCAGGTGCATGACTGGTTGAGCTTGTCTTTAACTGTTTTCCATTGTGTTTCAATTTCAAATTGGACCAATGTTCGTACTTGTTCCATGGCTTCTCCGTCCTCCACCTGCGCCCCCTCTATCTCCCAGATACATCGTCTCCACCATATGGTCCATAAGACATTCCGCCTGCCCAGTCTGAACATATTTTCCACAAATGTGTTTCCCCGGATTGGGGGGTAGTGTCAGAAGAGTATGGCCCTCCAATCCCAAGGCCACGTCTCGCCGGGAACAATATGGCGCCAAATTCTATCCCAGCTTCTCCACATTAGTACTGACGCAGGGCATTGGAGGAAAATATGTTCGATAGTCTCCGCCCGCTTCGCCCCAGGGAAGCTCTGACAAAATTTGCGACACCATGGTAGTGCTTTCCCTTGCTGTTCCAGACGTGTGTGGTCTATCAACCAATCATTGGTTGGTAGGCACCTATGTTCGATTTGCCATTGGAGGGCCGAGATTTTGGCGGGTCTGCATCTATGGTGAGCGAACCATCGAATGGGTTTAAGAAGACTACGGTCTATGTTAAGATGGCGATACCATCTGTCCTCCACACAGTCCCGCAATCTGCGTTTGGGTCTGAACATTCGGTAGGCTGATTTAGTTTTTAGATTGTGTAGTGTCAATAGGTTGTCCCCTCCTTTCCTGGCCGGGTTACCTTGGCTCCATCGCCATTCCGCCGGGTCTAGGGGAAGGTCCTCAATTGGGGTCGTAGGGCAATACACCTTCGGGCAGCAATCCTCCTCAAGCACCCTGATACGATACATCTCCTTTTGGTCCTTCCATACAAAGGGTTGTTGATTCCATTCCAGTCTACCCTCTTTTTGGATGGAGAAGATTTCTATTAGTGCATCTTTAGGGCCTGTAAGGTGCACTCGCCCCACTTCTTTCTCTTGGTCGGGTAACCCCACCCAGTCCCCTTCCTTTAAACATGGGCCTTTCCTGAGGGTGGTGAACCACTGGAGAGGGAAGCTTTCGATGAGATCGTTGAATGCTTTCTCAGTGGAATGGCAGTACCGCAGCCATATACGCATCCTTTCAATGCTCTTCCAGTTGCCGGCCTCCCTATCCCAAAGGTCCCCGACTCTTCGGGCCCCATGTTTTACCCAACCTTTCCATGGAGCCTCCGAGTTGTTCCGCATGCGCCCTCCAGAATCTGTTATTAGGTGGTTACCAAAAAGGGGTTGCCTGAATATTTCTTCCCACCTTTCTGGTGTTGATCGAAGTGGTGGGGGGAGTTTCCTCCAAGTGCGTATGAGGCGCACCCATTGTTTGTCAGCAGGGTCCCCATTCCTATACTTTCTTGGCAACCTCCAATACCTATCCTCGAGCCATACTCTAGGGTCCATCTCAGGTGGGAATTCCGGGGCCAGATCAGAAATTTGTGCCAGAGCTAAGGGAACCCAGGGGGATGATGTAGAGAAGATGATATGTTGAAGCCAGCGAAGCGTAAGGGCTTGGAATTGTGTGGCCGGGTCCACAATTCCCAGCCCTCCCATGTTCTTGGGCTGAATCACTGACTCCCATGCCACTCGACTTATGGCGTGAGATTTGTTGCTGTCTCCTCTCCAGAGGAAAGCCGCCAGCTGTTGTTTCAGTGCCTTGATCCCCCCTGCACTCAGGGGCCATAGGATAGCTTTATACCATAGGGTGGCTAGGACTACATTGTTTATCACAAGCGCTCGCCCAAAGATGGAGGTGCGTTTGTTGTTCCATTTCTCCAGTTTGGTCTGCGCTGGTCCAGCCAACCATTCGTCATTAGACGGTGGTCTCCCGTTTGCGGTGACTAGTGCTCCTAGGATTCTTAGCGGGACCTCAATCAATTTCTCCGAAATGCAAAAGTTACCAACTTTCCCAAAAAAAAAATAGAAAAAAAAAAGAAAAAAGGGTCAAAGCATACTACAAAACGGATTTCACAAAGAAAAATTCTACAAAATGACAAACTCTAATAGGTTATTCTCCTGTGTTTCAACACCATTAGATTGCAATACATCAATGGCAGAGCTTCGTCCCACCATGCGACACGTGATAGAAAGCTCAGCGTTGAGAAAACTCAACGCTGTAGGTGGGACCAGACCGCAGGGGCTCGGACCGACTAGCATCGCATAAAATGGTGTGTGGCGTCCGTTTCTTATAAAGAATGTTTTTTTTTAGTTACACAAATGCAAAGAAAACGACCCGAACGAAAAATAAAACGATCAGTCTGACACTGACATCATGACAGTGCATCAAGTGCATCCACACTTCACGGGTGTCCACGTTCGACAGAGCTGTCCTTCTAAGTTGGGCAACGCCTTCGCGGTACATCTGAATGTGACCGCCCGCCAGCCTCTTCAGATTGCATCTGCCCGTACCGTGTCACCATGTGCACCGTCTTCAAGACCTCCAAACGATAAGGCCTCCCTGAGTGGAAACAGGGAGGCCTCAGGCCCGTACCTCACACATCTTTCCATTTGTGGCAAACCCGACTGGGGAGGCTGGTTTTCGTTGTGGCGTTAATACCATTGTGGTAGGGAGGTACTGTGCTTGCCACAACCGGTCGGAGGCATATGCGTTATCATGCATTGCACATAGGAGCGGGGGCCCAGTCACGCATGTCCATGGTTGGGTGTCGTCGCGAGGTGGGACTCGTTGTACTCAACCTTATATGTGTCAGCCTCCCTCTGTAAACAGTTCAATTTTTCCAGTGTCCGGATGCACGGCCCGCTACCTTGGTCCATTAGCGAAGATGGGTGTGAGGCCGGCTATTGGGTGGAGAAAGGGGGGCGCTGTGGCTGAGGGAGGCTGCCTAGTGTCGTCTTGCAATGCCGCACCTGAGAATGAGACAGAGAGAAGAGCTCGCTGTCGCAGTGATGGCGGTTACGGGTAGGATGGCCGCGGATGCATTTCAAAGTTTGGATGTGCTGGTGGGTTCCCGAACAAGGAGACCACTGTTGTTGGGGCCTGAGTCTGATCACACCCTGTTCGCTAGAGGAGAAGATGATGACGACCACGGGTGGGGAGGGCGTAGTCTACTTTGGCTGTGGCCAACGATTGTTGAATCTGGAATCTTTTACCAAGGTGTTCGCCTTGGTGGTCGGTCATGCGCCAGACAACTGGATTATGGATAATATGGAACGATCTTCAGATCCCCGATGACGCCGAGAACGATCATTACATAGGGCTGCTGCGCATGCGTTGCTCAACATTCAATAAACTGCTGTGAAAGGTCGGTCCACTTCTCGAGAAGTAGGTGAGAAGATTCAGGTTGCCATTGCCTCTAGCAAAGAAACTGGCGTACGCTCTCCACAGATGGGGCCACGTTGACACTCACTGGCACAGTTGCTCGGGCTATGGGATGGGCAAAACGAGTGGGTTGCGAGCCATTAGAGAAGTGGCGGATGTAAGCGTCTACTTTAAAGGAACTGCACCACGTGGCTGGGATATTTACATCGGCATCTAAGCTTCTACTTCACGTAAGCGTCCGCTTCAACCCTCTAGCTGATGTTGCGCGGCAACCAATGAGAACAACCCGAAAACAAACAAAGGCAGCACGGCGCTGCCGAAAGGCGTACGAGTAAAGATGACAGGTTCGTCGAAATGAAGAACCCTTAAAAAGTTGCTACAGCACGAGGCTGGGATATTCACATCGACACCTAAGCGTTTAATTGACCAAAACGTCCACTGCAATCCGGTACCTCATCAAAACAACAGCACAGCTCGAACCGGCCGACTGGTAGATGAAGTGAGAATAAATTCGCACTTTTGCTTATGGCATTTCGAAAAAAAACTACGCGTATTTTTACAACAGTGGTATCATTCAGCGCCTTGGAGTATGTCCACCGCAATCCTCAGCCGGATGTTTGGAATGTCGCTTCGGGCTATCGAAAATGGTGGCGGACAGCCGCGTGCAAGAAATGAAGCGAAGGTGAGCATGAAAACACCGCAGCTCGACCCGTCCGATTGTTGAGGGACACCACGAACAACCACCTTGGGCTCCTTGAGATCCACTTTCGTTTTTGGACCATAATGACAAATTGCTTTGTCACGGAGGTATTGCGTGAAGTTCGGAATCACATCGGAAGAAAAACCGCCATCGTCTTGTACGAGGGAGTTGTAGTACTCCAGCCGTTGTTCTCAGAGACACAATAGGGTCCAATGCACTTCATGTTTATGGACAGGAATCAAGACCATCTCGTGCGAGATATATCCACATCTTTTGTCCATCTCGCAACCCTATCATGTCGATAGCCGCCACGGACGAGCTTGGTATAGAAAAACGGACTGAAAATGTAAAGAGAAGGACACCCAGGCAACGCAGCATTGTCAAGCAAGGCCAAGTACGACTCCACCACCTCGTCGAAAAGCCATTCCCCCTGAATAAGAGTTTGAAGACTTTTTCTGCTCAACGGAATTGAACTGACCCCTTTGCGAAACGAGCACACCACCTCGTGGCCGTTGCTGTAATCTCCACAAACGTTCCGCAACATTCTCAAGTCCGTAGCGCTAAGCTCCTCAGTAGGGAACGGAACGCGAAAACATGATGTAGCCCCAACTGCACAAACCCCGGGGTGGAATGGCTAAGAACTGTCTGCCCTTTTCCCAAAAAAGTTGTATCCCCGCTTGTTGAATGTGTCCTTCGCGATGTACTTAGGACACAGGTCTTTCAAGACACCCCGTTTGCCATCGTCATCAGACCCGTCAGACAAAGCAGTAATGCTCTCAATAGATGCAACCAAATGTTTCCGCAGACCTTCCTCCTTATCTATTCCACAAGCCTTCAGAACCCTGACAACTCTCTGGGAAAGGCGAGGCATCTGGACCCGTTTAAACAACCCTACACTTGACGACTTCTTCGGTGAAGCGGCCAATGACCTCCCTGAAAGACGTTTATCRCGCACGGCTTTTAAAGGCTTCATGGGCAGGGACATTAACGACYTCACACCTGTAGAACATAGAAAACAACCCACAGCCCACAARYTTTTTTTTAACTAGTGGTAACAGGTACATTAGCCCATGACATCAATTCGGACGAACACAGAGCTGGCCAGTGACAGATATGCGAGTGGTCCTATTCACAAATCTTACCGTGCTCATGAGCCCTTTGAGGGAACTCGCCCTCCTGTCGCGCCACTGCGCCAACGTCCACGGATGATTCGAGTTTCTGGACCTCGGCCACGGCTGTGTCGCTAACCAGCTCGGTGGCAGCTGAGTCGCTTGGCAAGTGGATGGGTTCATGAAGCACCATTTCCCGACCGGTACTGAGGACAGATGCTCGAACACCCTGTTCGGCACCGCAATAGGTGGACGGAGAATCATGATCTTTCCGCTCTGGATCCATGTTGATGCTGACGGCCACCTCACCGCCTTCGACGGAGGATTCGACGTTCTGCATCTCGGCCACGCTTGAGTCGCTAACCAGCTCGGTGGCTGCCGAGTCATTACCCAACTCTATGGCTTCATGAAGCACCATTCCCCGAGTGGTGCTCAGGACAGACGCTCGACCACCCTGTTCTTCACCGCAACGGGTGGGCGAAGAATCACCATCTTTCCGCTGTGGATCGGTCCGGATGTCGACAGTCACCTCACCACCTTTCTCATCGCCATGAACCCGAGCTTCCACCACGGGTTCTTCGTCGCCAAGAACGAGAGCTTGCACGGACGTCCACTTACCTCCCTTAACGACACCCTCTCGCGTCGTGGCCACAGCCGAGCGACTGTGCAGAACCTCTTCGGGCGTCCTGATCACCAGCGCTCGTGCGTGGAGCCACTTCACGTCTTCACGATCCGGCCCGTGTCGAGTCTCCTCTCCCCGCTGTACAGCATGCGTTTCCCCCGGAGCTCCTGCACTCTCGCTGCCAGTGTCCACGGACGCACCCTCCAAAGCATGACGTTCACACTCGCTACCCCCGGTCTCCAACACTTTGCGAGACTGCCAGCGTTGGGTCTCCTCTTCCCGATGTACACCACGCATTCCCGGAGAGCGCTCGTCTTCTCCAGGAGTGTGACGTTCGTTCTCGCTACCCCCGGTCTCCAACACTCCTAGAGCGGGCCCCTCCAGCACGTCGCGAGAGCGCCAGTCTCGAGTCTCAACACATGAGAAAGGAGGCGAGCAAGGTAACCCTGTGTCCAACTGAAGATGCAGGGGCCAGAACGTCACATTTTCTTGGCCCCGCGGAACTATTGTGTGAGGAGCACTTATGGCGTAGGGCGACGGCAGCAAATCCGAATGTATTCGGAGTTTGTGGTGGTCGCCCGAGCCGAGGGAACCGGAGGTCACACCTTCACTCCTTCGCAATGCAGGCATCCCGCCCTCCAGGCAAAACGAAGACGCGCCCTCTTTTAGGAGCAAGGTGTTGAGCACAAGAGATCTCTGCTGCGCACGGCGGGATGGACTCTCCTGGGCAACGAGAAACAAACTCCTCGCAGACAAGTACGAATCTACTCGCACTTGATCAGACGTCAGGGTGGTCTCATCTCGCATGTCGGAATCTCGACTCCCTATGCAGTGGGGGTCAGTTTCCATATACTCGGGACTCCCGGACGTTCTACGCTTTCCGCCCAACCCCTTTCCGCCCGACCCCTTCCCGCCCGACCCCTTTCCGCCCGACCCCTTTCCGCCCGACGCCTTCTCAACCGACGATGTCTCGCCCGTCCCCTTTCCGGCAAATTGTGAGTCGTCTCCTCCGCCACCTCCTCCGTCTCCTTCGTCTCCTCCACCACCCCCTCCCGGATGCTGACCGGCCGGCGGAGGTTGCGGCATGTGCCAGTCAATGCCACGAGACGGTGTCGTTTCGAGTGCGTAGAACGGTGCTCGAAACTCCAACATGTTGTTGGCGTACAACTCATGTAGCTTTTGTTTTGCATACGCATCGACGTCCTGATCGTTCCTCTCGGGGTTCATGAGACTCAAATGCTCCATCAGAGCAGTTCTTGCCTTTCTCTTAAATGCACCCGCTCCCAGTCTCTTCAGTCCACTCCACTTGCCATTGGCCTCCTTTATTGCCATCACCCATATCCCATTCCTCACAGCAGGTTGGAATATCCTCGGGTGCCAGACGACGTTGTGTCCCCAGACATCCTCCGCCGTGAACCGGTGATGCTTGCCGAAGAAGYAGAGTCTGTCATTCTGYCAGGTGTCMTGGTCCACAGGGAGCCTGTCAYAAGGTTCGTGATCATAGTCTCTCTCTTCCTCCGCGTCATCAGACGATTGGTCGTCGACTCGTTCGCCCCGAAACACACGCTTCAAACCGGCAGGGGACGTGCTATATCTCCGAGGGCCACCTTCCTCTTCATCACCAACCTGTCCAACCACCCGAGGAAGTGGCATGGAGTCGAAATCGAAGGTTTCAGAGTTGCTCAGCTCCTCGATGTCTTCAGCGTCGAAACGGTCGTCCTCGTCAAATTGTGACTTGTGGTTTTCAAGAGTGAGCGGTTCGGCCAGCATGAAGTAAACGTGCTCCAGCCTTCTCAGGAAGTGCGAGACAGACTCCGTGTGTGCACCGTGGTACCCATTGAGCACAGCGAACACCAGGTTTCTCCGTCGACTGTATTCGAGGTCGGTCTGACCAGGCGGTCCAGTTCCGAAAAGGAAGTCCCAAACGTCCGTCTTTTTGTTCCCTGACAATTTCCAATACATGTCACGTTTGGGATCCCAGTTTCGTTCGCCGGTGGTCTGGACAAACTCGCAAGCATTGCGAGTGTCTGCAACGCGTGCCTTCACGAACTCGTGAGCGTAATCGATCATCTTCGCCTCCTCCAACGCGACGACGTTCCGACCGGTGCGCAGGAGTTCCCACACGACAGACGCATGCGCCTTCCCAAAGAAAAAAACAGTTTGACCAGCTTTGCAAAAGTTTTCGAGTAGACCAACTAGACGGGACGGGTTCCGCTCCATCTCCCCGTAAGCAGGTCCTTGAGAACTTGTCACGCCGCCGTCCTCCCACATGCTACGAATGAACCTTTCCTCTTCCGCCACGTCAAAACACGCCATAGCCTGTCCTGATGGGTCCGACGAACAGATAGCTTTCGAGCGGCCCGCCACCGTGTGTTTGGCCGGACTTGGACCATGAGCACGGGAAGCCTTTGTCGGGCTACTGGCCGGGTAGACTGCGAATGTGTTGCCTTCCAGCTTCTTGCCATTAAAATCACGTACAGGCGGTCACACTCCTCAACCAGCATATTGCCTTCCCGGATAGTGGACTGCTTTTGTGCATTACGTACCCACTTCCCTGTCCTGACGTGATGGATGCTAAGCCTGGCCATGCCTTTCAAGAAATTGAGCTCCCAACGAGAGGGAAAAAAAATCACAAGTGCCCAGTGCGTTGGCGAAAGTGTTTGTAGAAGGCCTTGCAAGTTGGCGAAATCGTCTTCTCGCCAGTCTGTGAGGAGTGTGGGATCACACAAATCGAGGACGTACAGGTTGCACACGTAATGCCGCACAACCTCACGGATCGCAGTGACATGACTGTGAGCTTGGGAAGGCGGAAAAGCGAAAGGAATAAGGCTGGTCACCCAGTTGAGGTCGGGCCATTTAATGTGCCTCACATCCCCGCTGACCCTGATCGTGTCTCGAACTTCTTCTTCCGTCCGTCACAGGATGGAACGGACAGACTTTTCGAAAGATTTAGGGAACATGTCGTCCTCGTACAATTTCTTCGCGTCGTCGAGGGACTCCTTCTCGTGCGGAAGAGTACGTTTGAAAGTGTTCACGTACTCCACCGCGCCCTGGAAATGCTTTCACATTTCGACCCACACCTGTTTCGTGAGGCCCTGCGGCCCGAACTCCTCCAGAAGCCGCCCCTCGGTGCGGAAAAAAGAGCTCCCGTAGCGTCAAACACGTTCGTCCGCCTCCGTTTCAAGGAACAAGATGTAGTGGAACATACGGAGCATTACACAGTCTTCTTTCGCCATCGCGACCATGTCTTTAATTCCTGGTTTATGCTGACGCTTCATATGGCCGCCCGCGGATTGCACGAACACTCCCCTTAGCGCGAGAATGTTGTCAAGGATCGACAGTTTGTCGACATCGGTCATGTCTGCGAGACACTGCCAACAGAACATGTCTGGCTCCTTCACCACCACGAAAAACTTGTCGCCCGCTTGCGTTTTCTTTTTGGTCGGAGGCCGTGGGACCCGGACCAGCCACCCCATCTTCGTTTCACCAGTCGCCCCTTTCGAGCCCATTTCCGGAATTGCTTGCAGACCCGGAGATTTGTTTGGCATGTATTTGCCCGGCCTCGACAATGGCGTCTTGCCGTCGCCGCCCAACAACTTCCCCTTCGCCCATTTTGCGTAGAATTCCATGGCTTTGTGGAAAACGTCGTCACCGGCCGTCACGAGCGGCATCCACTGCCTCAATGCATTGCCAACTGCAGCGACATAGTCCTTGTCGACGAGCGACGAATCTTTTTGTGCCAACGTCCAGTGAGCTCCGTTCGGACTCTTTCCCAAAATCAGCTTTTGGAAATCGAAGAACTTTTGTTTTTCAGCCTCCTTGCCGGAAGGGTTCCCTTGAATGGCCATCAGCCTTCCTTCGTTCTCCCATGCCTCCCGCATGTCCAAGAACGCGGCCTTTTGCGACCGCTGCTTAGACATTTGTGTCTCGTTTTTTCGTTGAGACTGACGTGCCTATACCCCGCGAAATCTTGGTTGGAGAACCACACTACTCTCGCTGGCCACGAGTGCATCTTCCACAAATCGAATATTTGCTCACCCTCCAACTCCTTCACAGCAGCCACGGTGTGTTGTCCGTTAACAGGGTAATAGTARTACTTGTCCTTGTCCTCTGGCTTGAAGACATCTTTGTGAACCCTGTCTGCTTGCTCCGGCCTACGCGACACCGGCTTGTAGATGGGTGCCAAAACGAGAGGGTTTTTCGGCCAGATCTTCTTCTCGCGGAAGTGACTCAGCATCACATCCTTGATGTCGTCCACAGTTTCGCAACTTAGACTGCGGTGGTTGTAATATCTTTCCCAAGGCGGGATGTCGCAGACCTTCCTGGGGTCGACGAGCAGTTGGACGGGGAGCTCCTTCTCCACGATTTCACCAACATCGTTCCGCTCGTATTCGAGCCAGAACGCTGCCGCTTCGTCGCACTCCTGACCGACAGGCCCTTCGCCACCGCTCGCCGCCTCAGCAGTCTTCCACCTTCGAGGTTTCTTCTGGCCATCGCCTTCTTCAGCTGCCACTTTCCGTTTCGATTTCCCCGAAGGTTCTCTCGCGGCCGCAACGCCTGGATCAGTCGAATCTCCTCCACCCGCGGCTTGTCCTTCGCGGATGGTCAAACCGCCTGGCCTCCTCGCTTTCTTACTTGCCGTCCCACCCTCTTCGTTCGTCGGCTTCTTTCCCGAGGCACGTTCTCCGTCGCCACCTCCATCCCCGCCCATCAACGCCTCCGGTTTTCCTCTCATCCTCTTCATGCGGAGGGTTCCTTCCACCACCTCCTCTTGCACCATCCTCTGTCGCTCGCTCTTCTTCTCCGAAGGAGTCTGCTCCCTGCCAGAGCTTTGGCGGACAGCGCCCATCCCTTCAGCCTCATTCCCTCCAACATATAGCCCCGCTCTGCTTGAATCTCTTCTCGTCTCATCTCGAAGCGAATACGTGTCGGCGCCGCAGCGGACCTTGATAATTTTCGGAGTACCGACCCGTTGAGTCCCTGTACCCTGAGAATGCAAGTCCGACGTGTTCCTAGGAGCATCCAGGCCGACCTGCGTGTGAACGCTGCGTCCCTTGACCCGACCCCCAGCTTCTTGAATCGGACTCCCGCGCCCCACTACCGTACCTGGAGTTTCTTGAGCCAAGCCGGACGACCCCTCACAGGGTGGCAGAAGCCGGAAAACATGCTCTGGCGGAAGAACCGGACATTCTTTTGGCACCATCACCGCGAGATCAAGATATTGCTCAGGCGATGGAAGACGCTTGCTGCCGCCATCGTAAAGGCCTTTGAAGTGAGAGCACAACGGCATGTTCGAGCCGTGCCCCGCGAAACTCTTGATGGTCACCACCACACCTTTAACACCTCTGATAGGCAGTATGCACTCGTCGTACACGCCGTTAGTGTGCAGCTTGAGCAAACCTCCAGGAATCTTCGTGCACAAGACGACGGTACTGAGAGGAAGAACATTGACCGCTCCCCCAGTGTCTGTAACGCAAGTGGGTCGCATGAAAACAGCTGGCCCAAAAAGGTCCCCCTAAACAACGAAGTCCAAAAACCATGGTGCTCCCTTTGTGTGCATATACTGAGGAGTAGGTTGCTGTACAGGTCGTCCCTCCCCGAGGGCAGATGGTCCAGCGCTTGTGGATGTGTTCTTTGCGGACGCCATTGTAGTCCCACCCGTTGACTAGCACGCCCAACCTCAGACCGACTCGGATGACTAATACGCCCAACCCCAGACCACTACAGAAGCGAAGTGCGAACTAACTCGGACTTAACGAAATGGTGGACGAAAAGGACGTAAGAGATGGGTGTTCGAAATGCACACAAAGTCACAACAATCGAGTGAAGGATAGGAAAGACAGAAGTTCAGAGGGAAGACGATAACCGTTCGGAAAGATTGCGACCCAACTAGGTGCCCTCGAAACGAGTAAGATGTGGTTTATCGACAAGTGCGAAGGGTGTCGACAAGTGCGAACTAACTCACAGTTTTGTAGACAAGACAACAATGGCAACCCGCTGCACTAGGGGAAAGTGCGAACTAACTCGGAATTGTGGAATTGAAGACCTGAAAGACGCACGAAACGAGTAAGATGTGGTTTATCGACAAGTGCGAATCGACAAGTGGGAACTAACTCGCAGTTCTGCCTTTCGCAAGTGCGAACTAACTTGCAGTTCTGTAGACAAGACAACAATGGCAACCCGCTGCACTAGGGGAAAGTGCGAACTAACTCGGAATTGTGGAACTGAAGACCTGAAAGACGCACAAAACGAGTAAGATGTGGTTTATCGACAAGTGCGAATCGACAAGTGAGAACTAACTCGCAGTTCTGCTGACAGGACGACAATTGCAAACCGAAGTGCAATGGGAAAGTACGAACTGACTCCGAATTGTGGAACTGAAGTCCTGGTTTATCGACAATTGCGAAGGGTTTCGACAAGTGCGAACTAACTCGCAGTTTTGTAAACAAGACAATAATGGCGATGCGGAGCACTAGGGGAAAGTACGAACTAACTCGGAATTGTGGAACTGAAGACCTGAAAGCCGCACGGGTTGGGTTGTCAACTCTCCAGCAGTGTTGCTCAAAAAGTGCGAACTAACTCGCATTTGTGGAAATAAAGAACTGCCTTTAATGAAATATGTGTCTAACCTAGGGAAAACTGTGAATAACCTCGCAGTTGTCACTCCTCGAACATTGTACGTCGCAAACTGCGAACTGACTCGCAATATATCTCTCTCTATATATATGTATGTATATATATATATATATATATATATATATCGTCAAATAGAACTGCCCGGTAAACCGTAGGCAGAGAGGGAGAAGAGGACAACAAACGAGTATATATATATATATATATATCGTCAAGTTGAACTGCCCGGTAAACCGTAGGCAGAGAGGGAGAAGAGGACAACAAACGAGGGGCTGTGACAAACTGTTTATATATATATATATAAGGTCAGCGACCTCACAAGGGACGACCTCACAAGGGACAGGTGAACGAAAATCGGGAATTGATTCGGTGTTCAGTGTAGCAATATATCTAGATATAGGTACATATATGTATCTATATCTTTATATATATATATATATGTAGATATCAGGTCGGCGACCTCATAAGGAACAGGTGAGCGAAAATCGGGAATTAATTCGGTGTTCGGTGTAGAAACTAGGTGTTGATTCGGGGTTCGCCATGCGCGGCGACGACTACAAGTTGCAAAGGGGATCGAGCAGCTTTATACGAACGTTATCGTGGCTATGGCGAAAGGTAATCGAGCTGCGGAACGCGGATCGGCTATGGCGGACGGAGGTGGAGGGTGGGGAAAAGAGATCAGAGCACGTCCACTGGCGAAACAACAAAACCGGGAATTGATTCGGGGTTCAACAGAATGCGGCTGCTGCGTTATATCCTGCAGGTACAGACAGGGCATCTGGGAATGTGTTCAGACGTCGGACACAGAATATGACAACTCAAGTTATATGATTTTACCTTCGTCGTGCGTTGAGCGAGCAACCAACCACCGAACCAGTTATGGTGGAGGGATATCGAGCTAGGAAGAGCGAAGACCGAGGAGCGAAGAGCGAACCGAACACAATGTGGCAACTGCGGACGGAGCGAAGAGTGAAGAGTGAGCGGGCTATGGCGGAAGGTGGTGGGGGTCAAAGACCAAATATCAGAATGCGCGCGGAAGCGATAGCGCAACTTTATCTGTTGAGCGCCAACAAAAGGGATAACTCGAGGGCTGCAACGCCTTTTATACTTTGTTGCAGCAGGCCTCGCGGCGGGATCAAGGTGGGGCCGAATCGATTCGCATATCACACCCCTGGGCCCATAAAACGCCATCAAGGTAGGGGCGAATCGATTTCCGTATCGCACCCCTGGGCCAATAAAACGCCAGAGCCTATAAACGGTAAGGGGTACCGGAAATTGTTAGCCGTCGATCAACAATTTTCAACCGCGCAGATGAACGGAGCCACTGTTATGCCAGTGGCCCCAAAATCTCCGTCTACTCTGGCGTGCAATGATGTGACAGTTCCCGAAAACAAGGGGCAGACAATGTCATTTTCGCAGTTGTAATCTGGACCATCGATCGGCAGAATCGATGTACGAGGTACGAGGTACGAGGTAAGGCGCAAGAATCTATAAGGTGCGGTGATTCGTTGTGCGCTGAGGCGGTTCGTTGCGCGCCGAGGCCAGGCGACGGTTTATTTCCCGCCGAGGCGCGGCGATTCGTTGTGCGCCGAGGTCAAAAACACCGGAAATCTATAAGTTCTGGTGTCGCTGTCATTAGGACATTTTGCAAATGTCAACGGATCGATGTGCTTAGCCATGCACCATCGTTATCGATGCGCTTAGCTCATTGCCATCGCCAACGCTCGCCATGCACCATCGCCATCGATGCGCTTAGCTCATCGCCATCGCGATGCAAAGCTATATCCCCCATCGCAGCCGTCGCGCTCGCTTGACCATCGCAGCGCTGACAATCGCCATCGCTCTCATCGCAGCGCTGACCATCGTTGCGCCATCACAACGCTGGTACCATAGCTGTCATCGCAACGTTGGTTCCATCGCTGCGCCATCTCTCAATCGGTGCGTCATCGCTATCGCTGTCATCGCTATCTCTGCCTTCGCTATCGCTGTTCCATCGCTGCGCCATCGCTATCGCTGTTCCATCGTTGTTCCATCGCTCTCCACCCCTGCGCCATCGCTGTCCACCGGTGCGCCATCGCTGCGCAATCGCTACCGCTGTTCCGTCGCTGCCATTGCTATGGCTATCGCTGCATTGTAACGCGTTCCATCGCCGCGCCATCGCTCTCCACCGGTGCGCCATCGCTCTCCGCCGCAGCGCTGGCCATCCCTATCGAAGCCCTGGCCAGTGTTATCCCACCGCAGCGCTGCGCAATTTCTCTCTCCATCGCCACACGATCTCCCTCCATCGCAGAGTGATCACTCTCCATCTCACTCCATCACTGCGTGATCTCTGTCGACAACCGGGCAACCTCCATCCTTGCCCCAGAGGCTCTCCATTACTCGTGCGCGATCCCGCCATCGCCATTGTATTGTTGTTTCAGGCCGTCGTCGGTGCAGCCGCCCATCACTGTGGAATCGCACGAAACAGGTGACCGGTATGCTTAACGAAGGTTTAACTCGATGGAAATGATGTTGTGCAATAACAAATCTTGGTCATCGTTGTGCCTTCTCTCTCCATCACTGTGGCATCGCTAACCATTGTTGCGCGTCCTCTGTCCATCTCTCTCCACCGATGCGCGATCTCTACCGACCTCTCGTCATCTATACCCATCGCTGTAGTATCTTTCATAATCTATCTCCTTCGTCATCCATCTCCTTCGGTGTGATACCCATCGCTGTAGTATCTTTCATAATCTATCTCCTTCGTCATCCATCTCCTTCGGTGCGCTATCTTTCCTAATCTATCTCCTTCGTCATCTATCTCCATCGCTGCGCTATCTTTCCTAATCTATCTCCATCGTCATCTATCTGCTTCGGTGCGCCATCTTTCTCCATTGTTGTGCTATCGCTAACCATCGTTGCGCCTGCTATCTCCATTGCTGCGCTATGTTTCTTCATCGGTGCGCAATCTCTCTCTCTCGCTGCGGCACACCTCCCAATCAGTTCGTGATCTTTTTCCCTTCTTGCGCCATCCACCTTCTTCCCCGGAATATACAACGCACTTTCATTACAGTTGTCTTTAGACTGAAAGATGACCCAAATTCAGTTGTAATGACCGGACGTTGTATTCGAGGGAAGACTGTGACTCCATCCATCTCTCTTGGTGCGCCATCTCTCTCATTCGGTGCGCCATCTCTGTCCATGTATTTCCATTGATGCGTCGTCTGCCCATCGCTTCGCAATCTTTCTCCATCTTAAAAAATCGCACGCCATCTTTCCCTATTTCTCTCTTGCGACGATCTGTGGCTCGTACTACACGCAGAACAAGTCGGAAACAACTTGCACTTGTACCCGCAATTTCGTAATGGAAATGCTCGTTTACAAGTGCGAATTCATTCGCTCTTGAACCAACCAACCCCTTAATTTGTCACTTTTTAGTCCATAGGTCAGAATTAACTCGCACTTGTACCTCCAGTTCCGTAATGAAAATGCCCGTTTGCAAGTGCGAATTTATTCGCTCTTCAATCAACCATCCCCTTAAATTTCTTACTCTACAGTCCAAAAGTCCCTGTTTCATAGTGAAAATGTTCGTCTGCAAGTGCGAATTTATTCGCTCTTCAACCAGCCATCCCCCCAAATTTTTGACTCTTTAGTCCACAAACCCCAGTTTCGTAATGGAATACTCGTTTGCAAGTGCGAATTTATTCGCTCTTCAACCATCCATCCCTCTAAATTTGTTCCCCTTTTGTCGATAATTTGGGTATCTTCTCGGCCCAAAAGAAATAAGTTGTTTTGTATTTGCGAGTTAACTCGCCACTGAACCAACCACGAAGGCAATTTCTTATTGCACGGCGTAATCGAAATGTTCCTCTGAAGTGCGAATTTTTTGGCACTTGAAATTTCTCGCTGTTTAGTGGAAAATACCGAATCGACTCGCACTTGTGTTCGGTYTTGTTCCGACCATGAACTTAATTTCTTACTGTATGTTGAATAAGTCCGAATCAGCTCGCATTTGTACTCTCGCCTGAAAAAGTGCGAGTTTACTCGGACATATCCAAACCACTTGCACACTGAAGGAGTGGGTGGGGAGTTGGACTTGAGATACCACTTGAGCCTCACATCAGGGTCCGACAAAACGATATGGATTCAAATATTGTTGTTCCACAATTTTGTGATAAATATTTGAAATGTGAGTTTGCTCCCGCTTGTTTATTTTCCTGACCTCGTCATACGTTGACGTGATTTTCTTGTTGTACAGTTTCCTTGTGAATCGTCTTCAAATGGTTGTCCAATCCGTCCACTGTGTCACGCCACCGCCACCATCACGACAACATGGAGAAGAGGATGTTTGAGAACGTAGTTCTTGTGACAGCAGCCCGGAAGCTCCCTCTGATCGGCATTGCAGTTTGAAAAGGGAGTTCTCAATGTTGACCCCGACGAATCATTCAGGCTCGTCTACGACGTCCGCCCGACGTCGTTTTGTTCGCTTTACCGACGTTCCTGACGGTCAGCGCGTATCTACAGCGCTAATCCCCGGTAGTGAGGGTATCCGGGATGTCGAGACGTTTCCCGGTGGGTGGATGTTCGTGGACACAGATTTCTGTGGTGTGTCCGAAATGACTGGATCAGATCTCGTGCGACAACGGGTAGACTGTCAGAAAGCATTGAAGTTACCCAACCCCTAGCATTTGACTACAGTCGGGCGTTGGTGGACACAGACTTTTGCGGTACGCCCGATAGAAACAGATCTGATCGGGAACAGTGCGGTGCATTTGGTAGAAACGGGTATGATAGGGACCAGGCAACGGTACGTGCGTGTGGAAGCGCGAAGATAGGTAAGAGAATTGCATGTGAAGCCGGAATAGTTGGCTCTCCGTCGATGACAGCGACGGGTGCAATGAAAAATTGGCAGACTGGTTTTGTAGACACAGATTTCTACAGTTCATCGGAATCCTCCCAATCTGATTTGCCGAGAACCGCTCCCACGGACAGATCGAAATTCCTAGCTGCAGCGCATAGGTCCGCGACCAAAAACCAACCTGGAACTCCCGAAGCAGTCCTTCAAGTTTTGTCTCATCCCCTACCTGGAGAAAGGAGAAGATATAATCGAAAAAATAGGCCGGTTAGAAGGTCAGAACATTCGAAGAGGGTCAAATGTCGATTGAATGAAACTAACTTTGCACTCGTCCCGACGTACAGATGTTGTAAGAACAAGTGTCTTCGGGTCTAGACCATTGACGATATCAAATCAGTGCGCGAAGCCTATTACGAAATGTCCCTCGAAAGAAGGATCGAGTGGTGGATGCAAACCCTCGACAATTTCACTATCCTCGACGGCAGTCTGGAAAGAGTCCAACCAGTGCAGTGCAACCGTCGTGTGTGCATCGCCGGTTGGTGCAAAATAATAGGGATATGTCGAAACACATTTCGTCGTTATAGCAAGTGCAAGTCGGACGGGGTCGTCCGTGGCCGTCATGGTCGATGGGGATTGTTGAACCCGAGACTGGAGTATGTGAGCATGCTGGCTCGTGTGACAAGGTTCGTGGAAGAACATGGAGATGCTATGCCTAACGAAATGGTTGTGAGGGGGACCTTATAACGACCCAAAGTTAGGCTCCCTGCTTATTTCACGAAGCTCCTTGTATACGAGTCTATCAAGGCGGACTTGGAAGCGGCGGGTCAGATCGTCGTTTCGGAGCAAGTCTTCTACTCCACATGGAGGAAGTACTTGTGGCATGCCGACCTTGCCAAGTCCAACTCGTTCACAAAGTGTGGCGAGTGCGTCCGCCTTAGACAGGCCAGAGACAATGCCTTCCTCCTTCGTGACCGTAGGGATTTCGATGAAAAGCACCGCAAACACCAACTAGATCAGGTCGCTCACCGTGCGGATTACATTAACTGGAAACTTCGTTTCATTTTGAACCCTGCGGAATACCTCTGCCTTATAGTGGATGGAATGGATCAGAAAAAGACAACCATTCCTCACATCGGCATGTATAATTACTCCAAGGATCATCGACACGACATGATGATGAAAACGAACCTGACCGCGGTCGTAGCTCACGGCAGGAAACCGTCCATTTATGTGTACACGTATTTGCCTTTCTATGCGCACGGTTCCGATGGCACCATGACGTGCGTTATGCGGACTCTATGTGAGTTGCAGGCGTCGGGACAGAAATGGCCACGCCACATCCGCATCCAGGCGGACAATTGTTGGAGAGAAAACAAAAAACAATACCTTATGTGTTTGGCCTCTCTTCTGGTGAAGTTCGGGATTTTCGAAGATGTCGAAGTGGGGTTCATGCTCGTTGGCCACACGCATACCGACATAGACGCGACTTTTAGTGTTTTCTCGAAAAAACTGAAGGACAACGATGCTTACACCATGAAACAGTTGTTCTCGCTTATCGAGTTGTCGCACAAAATACCGCCGAAGTGCATTGAGCTCGATCACATTGCCGATTGGCGCCGGGTAGTGGATCGATACGTCGATAGAACCATCGTCGGCGTATTGAAACCGCACCTCTTCAAATTCTTCATGCGTGACGGCAGGCCCGTCATGGTGTACAAGAAGTACTGTACCGATGCGGAATGGATGCCGGAAGGCAGACCAGTTCACTGGTTCCCGGTTGTCGATGGTCAGTATGCAGGCCCTGCCTCCCCTCCACAACCATGTGTTATTCCCCGTGTCGTTAAAGACGATTTTCGGATGGCTCGTGACAGTGTCCAAAAATTTGTGGACGTCCTCGAATAGCATAGACACATGTGGCAGACATATAGGAAGGAGGAGGTCGACAAGCGGGAGGATGCTTCGTCTTACTGGAAAGCCATCTTCGTCGAGGCGGACGACATGATCCAAAAGCAAAAGAAGAAAGAGACGGAAGAGGGTGAGGAAGAGGGTGAGGAAGAGGATGTCCTCGGGGCGGACGAGCCGGAGATCTACCCTCACACCTTTTGGCCACAATCAGTCAAAACTGTGGAGGAAGTTCAAGAAGTCGACCCTCCTTCGCCAGATGCTTCGCTTATATATGTAGGACCGAGGGCGAGCCGTCCAAAAGTGGACTTCGACCCTCGACGCTATATAAACCAAGGTGATTTCCTGATTGTTAGGCTGTTCGATGAGGAACTGTCTCAAGGTGTCCCGTTCTAGGTTGGCAGACCACAGTCTGAGGTTGTGGACGACCGTTCCTCACCGCATTTCGGTTGTTTACGTATACAGTGGTGGGTGCCTACAGGTCACTCGTCCGATCTTCGCGAAAGGTACTTCGGCGCTTGGACGAAGAGGTGGAAATTTTCCACTTCGGACGAGGAACAATGACAACACGCCGAAACCATGGCTTATTCTTGGAGAATACCTTTTCGCAAAGGGACGGATGAGAGCAAATTCATGACAGGCCTTGCAATACCGGCATCCGTTTGCGAGAAAGCGCTTGTGGCCTTGGGGGACGGCTGTCTTTCCGGTCCGTTCGACGTGCCCGTTTAGATAAATGCGAACTGATTCGGATTTGGTAGCTACGAACTCCGCTAAGATAATGACGAGACGTGAACTGCGAACTAATTCCNCGACGTGCCCGTTTAGATAAATGCGAACTGATTCGGATTTGGTAGCTACGAACTCCGCTAAGATAATGACGAGACGTGAACTGCGAACTAATTCCAGTTTCTTGTCCTGCAGGATGCATGACGACGACACACCATCGTTCGACGTTGTATATGAGACAACGTCCTACGAAACCTCATCGTACTCGAGCGAGTATTCCTTTTCGATCAAGAATGTGGACACGGATCTTATCATCATGAACAAATGCATTTGGGCACAACAAATGGTCAGTCTTGACAGCGATTATTTGCATATCGAAGCTGGGGTCGGCCTCGACGGTTACATTGCACCCGAAACACGTGTTGTTGATGGATAAACTACAATAGTTCATGATAGAGGATCAAATCTATAGTACCTCTACTGGAGTTTAGAAGAAGTCTAACTTTTGGAAGTTTCATCCAGTCAGGAGCAGAAGATGGACGTCGAGGATATGGTAGATGACTGGGAGTCGCTGCGCTTCGAACAAGAGTGGGGTTGTATGGACGAGCATCATGCTAAACTTTGTGCATGGTACAGTGGTACTGCATCGGGAAGCCGCAGTTGCGTTTTCCTGTGATCATAGACTACCATGGCCGAGTTCGTCTGTTCAACCGTGGCACCCCTGTGCTGACTCTTTTCACGGCGGCCAAGCTTTGTGGTAAGCAAATGAGAGTTTTCTTCCTTGTGAGGGAAGACTTTCGCGAGCCCTCGTCCGTTTGTGCTCTCGAGTGCTTCCGTGAACGATTCGAAATAGATCCTTCGCTCGCAAAAGAGTTGAATCAAAGGGTTGACTGTTTGGTGCATGCCCAACTTCACTTCCTTTTCGGATTGTGTGACGACATATTATTCACGTTGGAACACAAGGACAACTGCAATGACTACACTATACGAAAAGTTTCGCATCACCGTTCGGGTATCCAAACATTGGAATTCGTGGGGGGTAGGTAGAGACAGATCTACGACTGTCCTTACTGTGAGGATGGACACCAGTCGCCATGACCTGCTATGTGAGACAACTCCGAGTTAGTTCGCACTTTGCTGCTGTACTCATAGGACGACCTCACCGTTCGTCGACGCCATCATTGCAGGACTTGCGCTGATTAAGAGGGTAGTCTGACTGTTCCACCCAATAAGAGAGTGGTCTGACCGTTCCACATGAACGACGTGTTGGAGATGTTGAGCGGCGGTTGCAGGACTTGTGCTCAGTAGCGAAGTGCGAATCTACCGTCATTTATTTGTCAATCGTTGGCGGCGGTTGCAGGACTTGCGCTGATTTGCGAAGTGTGAATTTACTCTTACTTATCGACCCACATGAATGACGTGTAGAAAATAAGTCGGCATTAGACGGTGGTTAGAAAACTTGTGCTCTCTTGCGATGTGCGAACCAATTACCAATTATCGAACCCCTTCGTGCATATAACATTCCTGGAATTTTTGCTTATGCACTTGCGAGAATTGCAACTGACTCGCTTCCTTGCGTTTCTCCGCTGATGCAGAATGGATATCGGGACTTCATCGCAGAGTAGGAAGTCCTCAGCGCCAGATGTCGATCTAATCATTTTGTCGAAGAACATTTGGGAAGACATTGGATGATCTGGTATAGACCGTGACTACCTGCACCTCGAAGATGATGTTGCCCCGGACGGGGAAATCCCTTTGTGGCAAAGTGCGGAAGAAGGACAACTTCGGATTTGTCGTGATGTAGGGTCGAACTTTTGGTACCTGTACACTCTGATGAAGGATGTACAGGCATACCCTATCAGGTTGGAGTCACTTCTGAAGAGGGAACCCCTTGAAGAGGGACCCATCCAAACTTCTAAGATGGTTGAAGCATGGCACATTTTATGTGAGAAACTTAAGTGGGCGTCGTTGGACAAGTTGCATCCAAAACTGTGTGCCTGGTTTTGCCGCGGCCAACCGACGAAGTCGACGCCGGTGATCATAGACTACTTCGGTCGAGCGAGGGTGTGTAATCGAGGCACCACCGTCGTGACGCTCTTCACTGCCGTCAAGGTGGACGGTCGACGAATAAGAGTTCTTTTTCTCGCAAGGGAGGAATTTCATGGTGTCAAGCTCACTTCTTTTCAAGCGTTTCACACATCCGGCCCTACTGGTTACCTTGCACGGTTCAAAAACAGGCTCGCCATAGATCAAGCACTCAAAGATGAGCTGCATTTGCGGGTCGACTGTTTGGTGCACCAACAACTTCACT
>BFEA01000888.1:317965-338307 GCA_003427395.1 Chara braunii | reverse complement strand
GGGGGGGGGAAAGGGGAGAGGGAGAGAGCGTTAGGAAAAAACTCATTGGTCCCTAATACTGATAGCCGAGATCATATCCTATCCAGAGAGTGAGAGATGGAGGAAAGATGAGAAAGGTGGACTTCAGGTCTTTCAGGGGGATCCGGCGGAGAGGTCTCATGATAGGAAGACGGGCAGTAATAGCAGGCAGGGTGTGCCCGTCCCTAAAAGCTTTTTCGCTGTTTGCCACCTCTAGGCTCATCAAAGGGTTTCATTAGAACCTGCAATCATAGACTCAACGAGCCCACATCCTTCCAACATATCCAAAACAGGCAACATGGACGGCTGGGAAGAGACTATACCGCTTCGTCCTCGCTTTGCTCATTCATTACAGTTTGGCGTACAGAAAGTTATCCAAGTCCAAGCCAGCCATAGCAGAATGCAGCACTCTCCATCCAAAAAAAAACACTTGTCAACCACACAATTCAGAGTATCACAACAGTAATTGAAAAAGTAGATGAGAATGCCCGGGGTACCCAAGGTATTTATTGAAATAATCGAGATGGTGGTGGTCTGTATCGAGGAGGGTTGGTATTCGTGGTAACTGTTGATTTATTAGCATTAACCGTTAGGTAGTGCCGATCTCGATAGCACCGAGGCTTCCCCTGGATGGTACCATTCATTAGCCGTAGGATAGGGGAGGACTCGTCCGAGGACGGCCTATAGGCTCCACGGTGGTACACCCAGTTAAGGTCACAACACCCATATATGAAAGGAAGTTCACTAAGGGTAGAACTGTCCACAAGGCAGTTCCATGACAGAATCACCGGAGCACACTTGTCGTATCAGAGCCCATAACCAAAAGACAACATTCCCAACAATCTATACTTATAGTCTACAGGGCCCTCATCTGGTAACTGGGTTTACGGGTAGATGGGGTTTCTCAGGAGTCTTTAGAGTGACCTTGGTCATTCCTGCGAGTTGTCAGCAATTTGGCACACCTGTGGGGCTGGTAATCATTCCCATTTTTTCTTCTCTTTTTCTTGTCCTACTTACTTTATGTCGTGTGAGTGTGGGAGTGTGCTCCTGTCAACTAGTTTTCATGAATGTGCGTATGTATGAGTGTGTTCATCCCCTCCTCCAACTATCACTGTGCTCATGTGTGTGTGTGTGGGTGTGGGTGTGTGTGTGGGTGGGTGGGTGGGTGTGTGTGGGTGTGGGTGTGGGTGCGTGCGTGCGTGCGTGTGCATGTGCGAGTGTGTGCGTGTGCGCGCGTGTGTGTGTGTGTGTGTGTGTGTGTGTGTGTGTGTGTGTGTGTGTGTGTGTGCATTCATTTGTTCTTCCAATTGTTTATGTGTGTGTGTGTGTCTTGTGAATGTTCACCCCAACATCCCCTGTTCCACCTAGATGAGTAGATCCAAAATCGCCGCAACTTTACCTCTATTGTAGGAGATGAAGCATGCCTGAGATGAATCAATCCAGCAAGGAAACAGTGTAACAGTTGCCTCCATAGTTAGTAACATGAGGCATAATAGAAACGTTACCTTTATGTGAGCAATGCCTACATTAGTAGGTCCAACATCATAGGAACCTGACCTTCATGCAAGCAATGCAGCATCCTTGAGAGGGGGTTACCCAACAATGAGACAGTTACCAATATGATAGACAAGAGGTGTGTGTGTGTGTGTGTGTGTGTCGAATATATCCCATGGCGTACTCGCCATGCACCCCATGGAACCCATGGTACGCCCGGCCCGCCCGTAACCAAACTAATGTTGTTTGCTGCCACTCTACTACAACTCATGAAGCTACCTTGTACATACGTGGTTATCCATGACCAGCTTTCCACCGTGCCAGACATCTAGGTGAGAGGGCATCTAGGTGAGAGGGCAGACTGCAGGCAAGCACAGCAAGCAAGCAAACCAAAGAAACAAGTCCCAAATGGATGCCAAGACCAGGCAGACAAGAAAAGCATCAGGGCGTGTCAAAACCAAGCAAGCAAAAAGACATCAAGGCATAGGTTGGAGGGCACGGGGGAGGCGGGAGGGCAGACAACATGCAAGCACATGAAACAGGCACACAAGCACACCACGGCAGGCAAACCGGAAAAAATATAAGATTGTTTCGTCGGAGTTGCACTGACTCGTCAGGAGGCTGAACCCTCGGCAATCTGCGGAATCTCCGTATTTGATGGTTTGGGCCACGAGCCCTTTGACCCTTGCTGAAGGCAGACTGTCCCCAACGGAACATGGTAGCAGACAACAACACTGTGGAGCACCAGGCAACACAGTACAGGCTGCACAACGCCAGAAATGACTACAAGGAAAGACGCGGCAAGCAGAAGACGGGTGAACAGCACAGCAACCGTGGAGTGACGCAGAAGGCAACACAAGCAAGGCAACCACACCGCAAGAGACGACAGGGCAAGCGGACCAGCAGCTCGGCAACCGTGCAGTAAGGCACAAGGCAACAATAACAAGGCAGCCAAGCTACCAGGCACGCAAGCAGCAACCACGGAAGGCACAACCAGTGGATGAGCAGCAAGGCAGCAGAGCAACGAAGCACAAGGCAACACCAACAACGCAGCCACACCACACAGAGAACACATCAACTTGCAGAGAACCACACACAAAGCAAGCGGGACAGGCAGCAAGGCAGAGGCAGAGCGCATAAGGGAGTCAGCAGATCCAACACGGAGCAAAGCGACACGTGACCAACTCACATCATGATTGAATCCTGCAAACTGTTGGTTCCCACCACCTGCTGAGCCAGGGAGACTCTGACGACCATCCGTCATCACCCACAGACAACACAAACGTCCCGAACTGAGTGCCCCCCTTAAGAGTGCAATAGGCACTCCAAACGAGGACCCACCGACTGTTTGGCACTGCTAGAGGGTGCTCAGCTAGGGACAGAAAAAGTACTTAGAAAAAAATAGGAGAAAGGAAAAAACCAAACATACCAAAAACTGATTTTGTGTGTGTGTGTGTGTGTGTATGTGTGTGTGTGTGTGTGTGTGGCTGTAGATGGGTTTTCTGCAGGGAGGAGCCAAAGAAGTAGCACGTTGTGTTAAGGCGGGAAGCTGGTGGAGTTTTAGCGCGTCATGCTAGCGGCTACGAGTTGGAGTGAGAGGCACTAGCTGTCCTATTGGGCGTGCTTTGGAGGAAAATGTCGTGGTGGGGAGAGTGTGGCGTTTCAGTTTTTGTCGTGGTTGAAATTTTTTTTTGAAGCAACTATGTATGAGTCATCGTTTTGAGTTTTGAAATCATGAAATGACAAAAAGAACACTAAATGAAGTTTTCTAGCAGCGGCAGTCTAGAATAAGCAAAAATAGTGGTATTTTTTAATTGCCATTTTTTAACTCAGGCCCTCTGCAGACGACGGCCCCCCCTTGACTTCTACACGTATTAGAAAGGAGCTCATTGTACACTCCTTGGGAGCGTAAAGTCCCCAAGGAAATTATCGTTCCACCTATCCTCGGGGATAAAAAAGGAAAAAAAACGTAAAAACATTTTCTCCGGAAATCCTCGGGGCGTCCTCGGGCTACAACCATTTTGTGGCCTTCCCCCAAGGTACCTCCCGAGGTCCCTCGGAGGTCAAGGATCCGCGATAATCGGAGCTGCGAGGGCACCCATCGTTGGCAAGAAATTTTCGTCGGCTGGTCCATTGGAGTACCTACCGGCCACTGCACAAACATCTTAGGTCGTCACCGTTCAGCTTCCAGAATCCTTACGCCAACGGTAACCGTTGGTGGTCGGGCGGCCTCTACGAATGTCTTCAACCGGTGTTCCCCCTCGCAATGCGTGCCGCCAAACAGAAAGGGCTTCAACGGTCGACAAAATTGAATATTTTAGCCGACCCGCCTTTCAATTCCCCACTGTTCTCGGCGATGTAAAATGCTAGAGGGCACCGGCATCTGCCGTTTGGTGCCCTCTCCATCATCGTTTGGTGGAGGTGTACCGGTGTTGTGTAGTTACTGCCCTTTTCCTACGTGTCATTCATGGACGATGTCTTTTGAAGGTTGCCGCTGCTGCTCCTGGTAATCATTTTGTTTGTCCTTCTAATTGTCCTCCACGTCTGCATCCTCGGCAGGCTGTCTGGATGCACACGCAAGAGGTGTTCTGCGAAGAAGAGCATTATCATGGACGGACACGTCGGACAGCAAGCGAAGAGCAGGTCTTCAGTGGACCACTCCATGAGCCACCACGCAGGCCACGTCCCGGCTCCCAGTGCAAGGGCGTACGACCCGTTAGAGTGTGTGTGCCATATCTCCTCTGCCGTTTGGTCCCTTCGTGGGCCACTCACAACTTCGTCTGGACTTACAACGACTCCACTGCGTCGCTGCAAATGCCTGTTTCCACCATCGCCAATATGGACTCCACCTGCCCCGCGTCGCCGTCATGACGTCCAGCACCCAATTCAAATTTTGATTTTCAAACGGGGAGGTCCGTTGCTTTTCAAGTTTTTTTTTCCCCCCGTCGCCAGCGCCTTTCAAAATTTCCCACCTTCGGCAGCTGGACCACACCATAGCGAGACGGACATCACCCAATGGACCAAGGCACTGCCCCCCCCCCCCCTCCCGCCGACTATTGTATTATGAAAATGGCAGCTGGGGGCCGAAAGGAATCATCCTTGGGAAACCACCCCGAGGATAGGTGGAACGATGGCGTGAATTTCCTTCAAAACCCCAAAGGATACTTCCTTCGGCCCTGAGGACGCCACAGGGAGTGTCTAACGAGCCCCAAAGTGCTGCACGACTTTTCTTGGCTTTTTGAACTTGGCGTGTGAGTGACCCGCTGGGTTGTACTCTTTTTGCTTGTCCGGAACTCGTTTTCGTTGGTCGGGTTGTTGGCTCTAGATTTTTTGTTGTTTTGTTTTTGCGGCGCCTATTTGTGGCGGTTTTTTTCACCCTGGTTTGGAAAGGTCTGGTAGTACCGTCTTACGGGGCCCTGCCACTGCATGTCATTGATGCCATGTACTTTCTTTTCCAGTTTGGGAAATCCATGGAAATGGCCCACTCCGGGCACTCCCCACCCATGGATGGAGCCATCTAACCAGGCACTAATAGGAGGGGCTGCTCCTATGAGCCCTGCTATTGACCCAGGGGGATGTTGCGTTAAAAAATGTCCGCAAGAGACAGAAAAGTCCGTTGTTTAAGGAAAAAAACATGGGTTGGCAAGAGACAAAGATAGCCCAGTTCGGCTAGTATACCATGGAGAGCATTACGTCCAACTGGTTGTTGGCCCCACTTAGCACCACTTCTCTGTTTCATCATTTCTATCGAGGGGCACTGGACCCATTTTCCAGCAGGTGCACCTCCCCACCAATGGACTGGAGCCATCATCAAAGTGTGGACCTACATTAGATGGGTGGTCTTACCACTCACCAAATGCAGAGTCACGAAGACGATGTCTTGTTAACTAATTTCTTTCAAAAAGAAGTAGCCTCATTCTAGTGTCCCACTAAGGGATGCCCAGGACATGACACGTGTAGTGTGCAGGTGTGTGGCTGACACTCTGTTGCATGGACATACACTCTGACTAGCCTAGGTACTTTTGCCTCTTGCCAACCAGAGTGGGCTAGCTTTGTGGGTTCACCCTCCTTTTTTGTGCTGCAGTCAGCATTATCCTGAAAGGGGGGCAACTAAGAGAGGCATGGAAAGCTCACCTTAGGGGCCCCAGCATAAAGTGTAGTCCCCCCCCCCTGTCATGGATTGGCTGCTCATGTCAGAATAGGAAATACAATGCTCTGCATTCATTTCTTGCATTCATTCCTTGAAATGTGCTTCACGACCATTTCCCAATTTGCTGCTTATCATCATGCTATGGTCTTTCCCCGGACACAGTGCACCCTTAAACCACTAGTATGCTTCCCAGCCATTTTCCCAAGATGTGGCCGTGCATGTGCTGCGGTTCTTCGGGGGTCGGCCTACTGGGGCGCCAGCCAAAGAAGGCCTGTGCTCTGCATGACTTATGGCTTAGGCATCCTCAGTATGACTGTATGACTTATAGTGTGTTGTACATTCACAATTAGGGTACTTTGTGTCCAGGGGAGGATGGTATTCTCCCCTGTACATTGATCCAAGGCATAGGGCCTCCCTCCACTACTCTCCACATGCACAAAAGACAAAAAATATGGTGGTATATCTTTCCATGTTTTTTTTTTTTTTTAGTTGTTGAAATGACCTCTTGTGTGAACCCTCTATACCGGCAGTGGTGAGAGAACCGTCAGAATTGAGGGCTTGGCTGTCAGGCTGCTGCATCAATTGGAGGGGAGCAGCACCTGCTGGGAACTGGGTCCAGCGTCCCATTGAAACATCTCATTAGAGTCATTACACAGTATTTGGTGTTTGTTGTTTCCAGGGGCTGTGGTCATTTCGCTTCTCAACCCGGGGCTCCGATCTCCCACGGGGCTGCTGGTGTTACCCATCCCGTCTTGGAGCAGCCTTTTACTATTGGCCCAGCCCTGTCACCAGAATTGCAGGCCTTTGCATCTATCAGTGAACACCCTTAAACCACCAGTACACCCGCACCTAAAATCCCGAACCTACATGCCCACTGCGCGCCACTATTTTCCGAGCCTTCTGCGTGACCGTACCTGCAGTGGGAATTTTGGAAGTGGCACTGGTGCCGTCGGTCTGCCTGAACCGAAAAAAGAAAAGAAAAGAAAAGAAACGAGCAAACATGCCAGAGAGCAATGATGTCGTCGTGGGAAGAAAAAAAAAAGAGAAGAAAAGAAAGCAATGATGTCGTTTTTTTTTCTGTTTTTTTTTTTTAGAAGAAGAATAGCCTTTGCGTAAGCCCCTCTATCCCGGCGGTGGTGAGAGAACCGCCAGAATTGAGGGCTTATCTTTCGGGCTGCTCCATCTATTGGTGGGGAGCTACACCTGCTGGAAACCGGGTCCAGCGTCCTTTTGAACATCTTGCATTCATTTGCAGGGCTAAGGTCATTTCACTTCTAAATCCAGAGCTCCGCTTTCCCTTTGAGCTGCTTGTGTTTCCCATCCCGTCTTAGGAGCATCCTTGATCATTTGACCTACCCTGTTTTGCAGCCCCCCTATATAGTGTCACCCTATTGTATGTCTTTTAATCACAGACCATAGATTGTCCTAAAACCCCGATAAAACCTAAACCCTCTCTAAACCCCGTGCTCAGTATTTTAACCGTCCTTTATGCCAACAGACAGAAGAGAATGCAGAATGGTATGGAACAGTAAGCAACGTGATGCGGGGTGGTGACAAGGGCAACGAAGAACAGAGGCTATAGACCCATGCTGACACAGGGCGGTAGGCAATGGGACACGGCCGATGACCGCGGAGATCGGCAGACGAAGCTTCTGTACATAAGGCACCCGTGGTGCAAAGGGCGTATCTCTCCACAGCAAAGGAAGATGTTGAGGAGGGATCTGTTCCGCTTCTCATACAGTCTTTCACCTCCATCGTACCGCCTGGCAGCAAGGAAGACCTTCATCCCATCTTTCTTCGTATGTCTTCCAGAGGCTTTTTGAAGGTTGGACCCGTCATCTGTTATAGCTGTGACTTGCCACTCCTGTTGGCCTGGTCTGTTTTGTTTCTGAATCCCTCCCTCCCCTTCTTCAGCATTGCTGTGATCCCACCGAGGAACTTGCCACTCCTGTTGGCCTGGCCTGGACTGTTTCTGAATCCCTCCCTCCCCTTCTTCCGCATTGCTGTGATCCCCCCGAGAAACCCACCTCCCCCTTAGGACCTGCTCTGTGATATGGTCTTTGGAAATTGATGACATGTGGTCACCCACCTTGGTCCCTCCTGCCGTCTTTTGTGAAGCTTTATCGTCTGTCGGCTCCGCCCCAGTTGTAGCATTGCTGGCCCTTCTGTACAAGTATCCAATTGTCGGAAGGGTTGTAGGAGGGACGGGGGAGGAGGGGGACGGGGGAAGGGGGAGCAGGGGTCACCCGGGTCTGTATCTTGTTTTCTAGAGGAGAACGAAGGAAGGCGAGTAAGCGTCTAGCAGGACCGAGAAGTGTTCATAAGGTTTCAGGGTCCATTTATGCTCCTCCGTCCTCCAGTTCTTCCAACATAGTCGGGAGTCTTGAAGGTCTGCCATAGCTCTCTTTTGCCCCAGCCACTCATCTGTGAATCGGGTTGTTATTTCGTTTTCTTTAATATTTTTTTGCGGCTCTGTGAGGATCGGGTCTTCTTGTATCTTTTTGATTTGTTGTTTGGCTCGATCCCATGCTGCTCTTACCCTTGATGTCGTAAAGGCCATAAGCAAATGATCACTTTTCTGAATGCATCTGACCACTATTATGGGGAGAGGGAAACGTTGCTGTTTCTCCTTTTTTCTCGTTTTGTTTTTTTCTTCCTGGCCCTGCCAGCAAGGCAGCGCATATTCCTGTTGCTCAAAACGCCCTCGCTGAGGGCATACTCACACTAGCCATGTTGAAATGCATCCAACCACTTCCACAGCCAAAGTGTTGTTGGCTTCTTTTTTTTTTTTTTTTTGGGAATAAGGACGAGGCCGGGGACCTCACAATTCCACCCGGTGTTATCCTGGCAGCCTCAGCCAGTTTCGCTTACGAGCCCAGCTCGAAACTCTCTATTCAAATTAAACTCATCTATCAGCTGGAAACCGGGTCCAGCGTCCCATTCTTACCAGCTTTCGCGTGGAAAAATAGCGGGCCTCCGGTGGGCCACCGACCTTTTCGGAGGCCGAAACGAAACGACGCCCGCCGATCTGTCGTCGTCGGGCCCGGCCTCCAAATCTTTAGGAGTTTAGGAAAACAGCCAGTTTTCCCTATTTTCCCACGTGGGAAAGGTACTAGTGGTTTAAAGCACAGTGTAAAAAAAGGTGAGCTAATCCGGAAGGGAAATTGAAAAAATATCGCTGGATTACAATAATAAGAACAACAACAACAGCAACGACACAAATGACATCAACAATATCAATAACGCCGGTATGGTGAGTGCGGTGGGGGTTTCCGCAGCGAATTCCGATCTCTCCCTCTCTCCCTTTCCTCCTCCACTGTCCTGTTTCCATTGCAAGCGTACTGACGATTTGGGGGGAGGGCGAGAGGGCTGTTCGGGTGGTTCGCCGTGCATATTGGATGGGCGTGGGGGACAGCGGCGGGGGGAATGGGTGCGTGAGGGGGTGGGTTAGATGGTGGGTAGATATTGGATCGCCTTACCCCGCCTGTTTGTGGCCACGTGGAACAATCAGTCTTCGCCACGTGCTAACAGTGTGCGGGGCATTTGGGCCTGCGACCGTGAGGCCTGGCTTCTTGTTATGTGGCGGGGATAGGAAGTGCCGGGGGAAGAGGCACTAAGGTTGTCTCAGTTGGATTCCGCCACGTGGCTCCTAGGTTTTTGTTTTTAGTGAAGCCCTGCTCTGCTTCCCCCTCCTGCTCACGGTGCTGTATGGTATCTGAACGCTTGATGAGTATTCCAGGGTAGGGCATAAATTTCGGCTTGGGCGGGCAGTCAATCCCCTCTATTGAGGGTAATCAATGCTGTCCACTACTTTCATAAATGGTCTGTGTCGACGATCGAAGGATTTTTCGTATATAATGGGGAGACCACGTGGCGTACCTGCATTCCGATCATTGCTGAGCTACCCGGGGGTTATATCCTTGGGGTATAAACATCAGGTTTCATCACGTGGCAGGCAAGACGGTGCACCGGGGGTACACGGGTTCGGCTGCGTCTGGGCTTGTAGTCATAGTTTTCCTATTTTTACCCCTCTTCCTCCTCTGCGTGCTGCGAGATTTGACTTCACGGTGAGGTTTTCTGAGTAGGGATACAATCTTTCAGAGTGCTGTGCAGTCGATCCCTGGGTTGAGGGCAATCGGTGCTGCTCATTAGACTATCGCTGCATGCCTGCGTGTAGGTGCATATACCTTTTCCGTCTACAGTAGGATTGACACGTGGGATGTTCATATGAATTTTGGCTGTACATAGGGATGCTGGACCCATTTTCCAGCAGGTGCTGCTCCCCACCAATAGATGGAGCCTCCCCGAGCATGCTAGAGGCGTCTGCTCCTACCAGCGCCCCTAGCATCTACTCGGTTTGTTTCTTGTAAATATATATATATATATATATATATATATATATATATATATATATATATATATATATATATATATCGGAGGTACCTACATAAATCTTTAAGTGCATTCTCCTTTTAACCCTAACAGGACTAGCCCAAGGTGTCTGGCTAACTGCATAAAATCAAATAAAAAAACCCATCCTTTCAGAAACCAGACAAAAAATTCTCGGGTCTAGCTCAGCGACCCTTATGAGTAGAGCCTAAAGCGGCTTCAACCAAGAGGACAAAACCAGTTTGCCTTCATTTGAGAACTTTGCCAAATAGCTGTTTCTTGTCCAGGTTTTGGAGAACCACAGACGGGAGCAACCCCGGCGCGCTGTGCAGCTCCTCCAGTCTGAAGTAATCATCAGTCTGAGATTGGAGCGAACCTGCTGCTGTTGTTGGAACACCGAGACTTTGGGTCTCGCTCCAGTACTCACGACTCACGAAACGTCTCGTGAGTCCTTCTAGAGCTGTCAGAGGTGCAAAACTCTCGAAAAAAAAGTCTTGGCTCCACTTACTCTAGATGGGTTTACTGGAGATGCAGTGGCGGAATGAGACGAGCTCTCTGACTGCACTAAAAGACAGCGCCGCCCTGTTCTGATGGTCGGGACACGAGGCGCACTCTCGAAAAAAAATGGTCGGAGCGGGGCTACGAGGGAGGACACTGGAAAAGCATGTCGTCGCAGGCTGGGCACTCTAGACACTTCGAGAGTGCCCTTCGAGAGTGCTTTCTGACAGCTCTCGAAGGGCGTTTTCGAGAGCACCTATTTAGAGTGAGTGGAGCGCTCGAAATTTCGAGAGTATAGAGTAGTGGAGCGAGGCACTTTCTGTCCCTTGAAAACACTGGCATTTCTTGCTTTCCAGATTTCATAGCATAATATGCCCCTGCAAACCGAAGCCAAATAACCCACTCCCTCTGAATATTTCACATCAATATCTGGGAGAAGGCCATAAAGAATCCAATCATCATTCCAATCGAACATGTTTCCTGCCAACTGTCGCCAATGCTCGGACCACCACATCCACAATTCATCAGCCAAAGGGCAACAGGTCTACAGATGCACAAACGATTCCCAACCCCACTGGCAGCGGGTGCAGGTAGGAGACACGTCCACTCCTTTTTGAGACAACCAGTGAGCAGTAGGGATAACCATTAATGATTGCATCCACTGCAGACTGGCATTTTTCTGAGAAGGTATTTTCTTGAGAGCTCTCCACATGGCATACCAATTAGGCAGCTGGCAATCAGGACCTTTCAGTTTCCTAAACCGTCTAGATGCCAGCGTCATTCGTGTCAATGTGGAGCGTTGGCGGAGTGATCTCACTCCTACTTTTCGCTTGTACTGAAATAAAAATATTGTGTTCTGTCCTTCTGAGCACTCGGACTCAAGCACCCATGTGTACAGCAGGGGTTCCACTCTGAAGTCTTCCCCCATTCCCAATAGGAGACAGGTCCTATCCGCTTGCAGCACTCTAGCTTCTTCCAAGCCCACCCTAGTCTGAATTATGGTTTCCTGGACTTTCCTTAGTCTACCATGCTGCTAAGATTCCATTCTTCAACTTTAATACCCCCCGACAACTCCGGCCCCAAGACCTTCCAGTACTTGCAGTTGTCCTCCTCTGAGCGGGCCCAGGATCCTTCACACAGTTCTGTAGTAGATCTTAGCATTGTCAACCAGTGTACGGGAACTGCCTAAATAATCTTCTCCAGATTTGCAGGAACTTGTCTCAATCTAGGAAGTTTTTGCCTTAGTTCATCACCCGTAAGCCAATCCTCCTTGCCATAATTTCAGATATGCTTGATCTGGAAGACCCCTCTTTCTATCCAAGTACGTCCAAAATGCCCCCCCCCTTCTTTTGCCAAAAACATATCTCCCCTGTCGTTGACCAGCAATGGATTTTCAAACAAGACCTGGTTAGCCACTTCTTGTCTTGTGGTTGGCATCCGGCAGATTGTGGGGCGCACCTTCTTCCATGCACCCAGAATGCTTCGCCAAGTTCTGGACTTGACTCTTCGGTTCAAAAAGGAGGGAATGAGACAACACTGCCAGACACATGTCTCCTCCTTCAAGGACAACTCCTGTCCCAAAATATATTGTGCAAATTTTACCCACAGCTTCGTGGGGTCCTCAAAAAAGCTTTGATTACCCACTTAGCTAGGAGGGCCAGGTTTTGTTTATAGGGGTCTAGAATCCCCAAGCCCCCTTGTGACCGTGGAAGAGAAACCACCTCCCAGGCCACCTTTGGTATATAGCCGTGATCTTCCTCAGCAGAAGGTTTCCATAAATACCTGGCGGCCACTCTGCGAATTTCAGTATAGGCCTCATCCCTTCACAAGCAAACCGACAAAGGAAACCAGAGCACAGAAAAGGCTGCCGCTGATAAAACCAGAGCTCTCCCAAACAAGGAGAGCTTGTAATGCCTGAGCCATCCCTGAATTCTAGCAATAACCCGGTTGGTTAACAGCTGATAAACAGAAATCACTGGGAAATGGGAGGGGATCGAAACAAGAATGAGAACCCTCGACAGGCGAAAAGATATCCAAGAAAGAATAAAGGAATTCTGCTCGAGCTGGCTAGGGGGACCCGAGGGAGGGAGGATAGGGAAGGTAGAATGGAGAGGGGAACATCTGGAATCGGGGGAGGACCAGGAGAAAAGAGAGATAGTAAGGGATTATCGATTGATCTTTAATGAATGGACGAAAGTGGATATATCCATCCCCTTAAAACCCCCTGGAAATTTCCCCGATTTCTTCCCCCCCCCTTCAAATAGCCTGGTAGAAATGCAGTCGTATGGAGGTTGATTGGACTCACAGCCGACAGGAGGGGGGCAGAGGAGCTAGTTAAATAGCGCCGTGCATGAGGTGAAGAGGTTCCCTGCCCAGACTTCCAGCCCAGTCTCCACACCTGACAGTCAGAGTATTGCTAGTGCCTTGACCTCTGGCTCCTGGGTGATTGATCTCCTGGTTTTACAATGTATAAGGGACGCTGGACCCGGTTTCCAGCAGGTGATGCTCCCCACCAATAGATGGAGCCCTTCCCCGAGTGGTAGTGGTGTCTGCTCTTAGCAGCACCACTACCATCGGTGCGATTGTTTTCTTAAAAAAAAAAAAAAAAAAAAAAAAAAAGGACTGTGGTGATAGTTGTCTGTTCCCGGGGCTTCATTATCCCTTGGAGCTGCTATTGTCCCCCTTCCATTCTTGGAGCACAAAAAAAAAAAATAAAAAAAAATCCTATGTCCTTGAAAAATCTTTCAGAGCACCTTGGATACCTAGGAATCTTTCTGAATTTTCTGTCGGGATTTTTCTCAGCCCCCAGTCTACTTCCAACAGAAAAATATCTCGTAAAAAATAGACCGATTTCAGTGATTTGGTCCAATTTATTGATGCGTATGAGAGTATACAATATTCATCCAACACCCTTCTCAATTCTCCTAGGGAAGAGCGGGAGTTTTCACATGCCACCGTCAGGTCGTCAGCGATTGCTCCTGCTTTCCAATGGAGGGAAGGGCTAACTATCAACCCAATAATACTATCATTATTTCTAATATTATCCATTAAAACTTCAAGTTGGAGAACGAAAAATAATGGAGCAAGGGGGCACCCTTGCCTACGTGAACGGGTCAACTGGAATTCCTCTGACAGTTGTCCATTGACCATGACAACCGAGGTGGCCCTTGGATACGATGCATGGATCCATTTGAGAAACCCCGGGCCAAATCCCATTCTTTTCAGGGTCGTTGAGACAAAGGCCCACCCCACTTTATCGTACGCCTTTTCCATGTCAAGCATTAGGACCGCAACTTCTCTCTTTTCTACTTCGATTACTTCCAAAGCTTGCATTGTTGTTAGAATGTTTTCAAAGATTGACCGGCCCTTGACAAAAGCCCCTTGCTCCCATCCCACTAATTGGGGAAGTTCTGCTGCCAAGCGAATTGCCAGGGCCTTGGCCATGATTTTGTAAACAACATTCGAAACAGAGATGGGGCGGTAATTCCGGACTTCCCACTTGTCTCCCTTTTTGTAAAGCAAGGAGATAAACCCCTTCACAAAATTTCCTGGGAGAGAGCCAGTGTTCAAGGCTGAATTATACACATGACAAAGGAAGGGGGTATATCCTTCCCATGTACAAAGGAATAATTCAATCGGGAGCCCATCTAAACCTGGACATTTTCCATGTGCCATTTGCTTAACCGCAACAGTTAGTTCCTTAACCGTAAAAGGAGTATCCATTATTTCTTTGGATGTCTGGTTAATGCAAGCATGTGGTCTGTTCCAAAAGGATGAAGTAAGAGATAAATCTGTGTCAAATTCATCGAAGGATCTCCTTGTGGAGACAATATCCCGAAAGTACGAGAGTGCATATAGCAAAGCTCTAATGGATTTGACGTTATAGGGCTGTGCACCTCAAAAGGATGTACCAATTCCCGTATCGTCGGTTTGGTCTGTCTGAGAATCAGCGATCGAAAAGTGAGTTCGGTTATTCTATCGTATCCGATTATGCCCCGAAGTTTGAGCCACTCCAGCCACTCGGTCTGTTTCTGAATTTCCAAGGCCTCTAATGCCGCAAGAGCATTTGTCCTCTTTTCAGACCAGTAGTGGTCCGAGAAGGGAACCTGACCCATGTTAGCCTCTGCCTCTTCGATTATTCGTTACGTCACAGTTCTTCCCAGTTACGGGAGGCGGCCTTCATTCGAGAGAAGACGATGAGGGTCTCTCTGATGATACCAACCCCCACTTCTTCCCACGTATCCTAAGTATCAAACAGGTCTTTGGCATTTTGCCATTCTGTTATTTGAGAATTTATCCATTTGGGAATTCCTTTGTTCTTTAAGTTATTAATGTTTAGTCGAAAGGGAGGTGAATCAGATCTTTAGAGATCACATTAATCATCACTGGATAGTGATCTGATAGTGAGGCTATTGCATAGTCTGCTGTTATACAACGGTCCCACAGAGTCCCTCTTGCTGCCACGAAGTCTAAACGCCTCTTGGGTCTAGGGGTTCTGTTGTCTGGCTTCGGGCCATACCATGTGTACCCGTGATCCTCGGGGTTCATATGTCTGTAGGTGTCAATTAAGCTCTGTGAGTCTAGAAAGGAGAACGGTAACAGACTGTCCTGTCTGAGAGGAGTTGCTACCGGGGAGTCGAAGCCCGAGTTAAGAGTAGTATTCCAGTCTCCCAGCCTGCGTAGCACGCCGAACGTGTTCGCGCCCCTTCATGTTTGGGCGAACAGCTTGCGAACATAATTTTTTTTTAGTAAAAAAAATAAAAAATAAAAAAAATCGGTTTTTGATTTTTAACTCATGATTGGCTACGAATTTGAACATGACTCCCGTTCGGAGGGTTTTGGGCGCTTGTTCGCGTTCGCCTCCGAACGCGAACACGGTGCTACGTAGCTCCCAGCATTGCTAAATTTCCTGTATCTGGAACCACAGCGGGGAGGTTGGGCTTTTTTTTTTTTTTTTTTTTTTTTTTTTTTTGAGGGTCCGACAGTCCTGCTCCCCGTGTTCTACGTTCTGCTGTAGTGCCCTCACTTAGGTCAAACTCGCACGAGTACTCCAAAAAGTGTATCCAACTGCAATCACAGCCAAAGACTTTTGTTTGTTTTTTAAACTTTTTTTTCTTTTTTTGAGAGTCCGACAACTCCCCGTGTTCTACATTCTGCTGAAGTGCCCTCCCTGAGGGCAAACTCACACGAGTACTCCAAAAAGTGTATCCAACTGCAATTGCGTAGCAGAAGAAGACCGAAGTCAACTCACTAGCTTCAGTAACAATAAGCATCAAAGGAGACAACCTCGACGAACATCAACACAAGGACTAGCAAAGGAAGAAGAACAAGACGACGACCAGAGCAGAAGAAGAGAAGAGAAAGAAAAGGGAGAAAAAGCAGAAGAAGAAGAAGAAGAAGAAGAAGAAGAAGAAGAAGAAGAAGAAGAAGAAGAAGAAAAGTAAAAGAAAGAGTACGCAGATACAAAAAATAACCCGGATGTGACGATTGTCGAAAAATATATCAATGTCGAACAGCGGCGTGGACCCGACTAGTTTCGGCTGGCCCGCCAACCAGCCTACCTCAGGGGTCTTTGGTCGTCGTCGCAAGTGCAATGATTGATCGTAACCTGCGTATTAATAGGGCAGGAGGAACTTACAGAGGCTACAAGAGTCTACAAAAGAAGTCCCTACAACAAGCCGTATACTACGTCCAGAAAGTTCAATCCGACAACCGCAACTCAACGTCAAAGGAAAGGTACCAGATTCAGTTTACCAACTCGTCCAGATTCGGAAACAGCAGAAAAGCAAAAATCGGAAAAATTAGAAAGTCGAACAAAGCTAGAAAGTGAAAAAAGCTAAAGAGGGGAGAGAGGGGGGGGGGCATCCCGAAGGGCACTAGTTCGAGACAGTGTCAACACAGTAGTCAAACACCCACCTCAAGAACGAGGCCTGCCCAACATCATACTACAAGTACCTCCAACAAAGAAATAACAGTAGTCGAAAAACAAAAGTCGGAAAAAACAGGCCCAGTCTACTGTTCAAATCCCAACCCGAACCTAGACATGGCCAAAGGTCACCTAGCATATACCAACCAAAAGGTCCCAAGTCAGGGGATCGAAAATAAAGAAACACAATCCTGATGAAACAGCCCTAGTGACGGGCCAACACAGGAGCACTTACGACTTACCTACGTGAAGGGAACAACCGACTCCACTTCGTAAGAATACCCAACCAATGATCCCAGCAACCGGAAAACTTCCTAGAGAACCTTTCAAGAGCAAGGTCGAAGTAAAGATCAGGATATCCCCTCAACCACAGCTCATGCTTCAACGTCAACAGGAAAGCAACGTCCAGACCCGGAACATTGGTGAAGACCCGCAGACGATGCAAGAACGACAAAATAACTGCCAATTTCTGCTGACGACCAGAGAAAGAAACAAAGTCTTGAAGACTGTGGAAAACCAGTCCACGTTCAGAAATCACTCATTGATTCCTATGAGTGGCCACACAGCAGACAAGGCATGGGTCGTTAAATACCCTTACTGCACAGCCGATAAACGGCCAAAGGCTTTTTTTTTTCTTTGGGACGTACAAATTTGAGATGGGCCCAAAAGTTTGAAAACCTTCGACGCTCCGACCCTGCCCCGAGCCCGCCTTTGCTTCTTGTGGCGAAAAGTTATTTTACTGCAAGGCTGAGGCCGTGTACTGGTGGTTTAAGACCATTTGGCCTGGTCGGTTCCAAGTTTCCGCAGCCCCCAAGACTGTTTGCCATGTTTGTCTTTTGGAAACCTTTATTTTGGGGGGTAACTACGGCACAGTCACGAAAGCAGTTTGTAATTGCATTTGAAACTGCGTGTTAGCAGTTTAGTCAGGGCCCGAGTTTCAATTGCAGTTGAAACTCGGGCTACCTTTAGGTAGCAGTTCAGTCAGGGCCCTCGTCCATCCACGAACAGCAGATTAAGGGGCTCGTTAGACACTCCTCTGCGCGTCCTCGGGCTCCGAGGGGAAATCCGCGGGGCAGCCCGAGGAATTTCCCGCTTTCGTTCCACTGCTCCCTCGGGACGACGCCCGAGGATGCTCCGAGGACTGGCAGCTGGGAGACGTATAATTTTATACGCGGCCGCGGGACGAAAGTTTGGGTGGTGGTCCATCGTCCGGTGTCCGTGCGAGCGGCCTTGGTCCACCGCGTTCGGCCTTCGAATTCGAAAAGAGACTGCCGCCGCCGCAATGCGCGCGTGCACTTTCAAAATTCAAATTTCGAATCGGCCGACCATGCCATGCGGTGTGGTTCCGCGGGGACATGCGGGTACCTTGGGGCGACCCCATGGGGGACTCTGGGGGGTTTTGCAGTGGGCGTCACGCGAGGGAGCCGCTAGCCGTTGTGGCGTCATCGCAATGTTCCACACGTATTTGAAGAGATGCCTCTCCGTGGCCCTCCATCGACTGTGGTGAGCGTCTCGTTCCGCCTTGCTCATTCGTCTTCACGCACCGCTGCACGGCCGCCATCTCCGCCAACTTGCTCGTGGGCAGTGTCCATTGCTGGCAATGCTGGGGGCGTCCGGTCGAGTGTTGGGCGAGTTCACTCCGCGAGGATGACTGCGATGTCTGAGGTGGTCCATGTGCATGGAGTGGGTGATGGGGATGACGTCAGGGCCGGGTTGTCCGCTGTGGAGAGGGCTGCCGTGACGTCTGCCGTAGCCGCCGTCATCATGCAGTGCGACATGGAGGTCGAAGGTCAACCGCGGTGGGCACGACTACGTGCCCGGAGAAGGAAGTTGATGCCGGCGGTGACGACTGAAATGTTGGATAGCGCTGCCATCTGTGATGCCATGTTGGAGGTGTGTTGTGCAATGGGATTTGGGGGACTACCGAGGGCGACGCCGAGATGGTGGGTAAAAAGGACGACGGGGGGGACTTGGGAGGATCTTCGGCCTGCGGACGATGCCACTGACGATTACTTCCGCGACAAGTTACGGATGTCTCCACGTGTCTTCCGCGAGATCGTTGAGAACTTCTCGCCGATTCTCCAGCGACGTGTGACGTTCTATAGGGAACCGTTGCAACCAGACCAGATCGTCGCCTACGCGCTGTACAGGTGGGCGTCGGGCGAGACATACGAGAGCAGCAGCTACAACTTTGGGATTGGCAGGGCTTCAGGTTTGGTGGCCGTCCGGGACATTACTGCTGCGCTACTTTCGGTGCACAGGGAGAAGGTGGCGTGGCCGACTGGGGTGCGGAAGGCGATCGTTCTGCGTGCTTTTGCAGACAAGGGTTTCCCGAACTGCCATGGGTGCATCGACTGCACCCATATCTACGTGGACAAGCCGGCGAATGCACCTCCAGAAGACTACTACGACCGCAAGAGACGCTTCTCTGTCGTTGCTCAAGTGGTGGTCGACTTGGACTTGCGCATCCTGGACGTGTTTGTGGGATATCCGGGGAGCTGCCACGACGTCCGGATCATCCATCTCTCCACTCTATGGTCGCGGGCGGCGGCGGGAGAGTTGTTTACAGGGCCTCCTGTGCTGCTACCGTTCCAAGTGCAGACGAATGGTTATTTGCTGGCCGACAATGGTTACCCGCCGAGCGAATGGATGGTTGTCCCGTTTGGCGGCGTGGMGYAGCATCCCCTGGAGAGTCGYTTCGACARCAAGCAGAAGACCGCGAGGGGGGCAGTGGAGAGGGCGTTCGGGAGACTGAAAGGAATGTGGCGCTTGTTCCTAGGCTCGCACAAGACCAACATGGAGACCTTGCCCCAGCAGTTCGTGGTCGTCTGCATTCTTGCACAACATCCTAATCGACGCCGGCATCCCTTTCAACGAGAACTTGTTGTAAGAGGTTGACGCCAATGGAGTTCGTCGTCGGGTGGATCTCGGGATCCATCGCCCTCCCAGGCCGTTGTGCATGGAAACTTCTACGGGGGAGGCGATCATGCTGCGGCAGGCGCTGGCGGAGCGAATGATGCGGCGATGACGGCAGAGGGACCTCGCGAGGCGGCGGGAGCTGCGGGCCGTGTATGACGGAGGAACGTTTGACGGCGGCGGTGGGAGGAAGCAGTGTGCGGAGAGACGACGGGCGCAGTACATGTGCCATGCCGTCCAATTTTCGGTCAGTAGTGAGGGACGCAGAGCGGAGAGCGACAATCATGCCTCGTAGTCTCCGCGCCATATGCCGTCCGTTTTAGAGTTTGTCGGAAGTTTTTCCTTTTCATTTTTCGATCCGCAGCTTCGGGCTGGTGCGTTGATAGTGGGGCGTTCCCTGTTAGTGTGGGCGAGTCTTTGGGCGGCGGAAGCGGCGGCGGTGGCCGGTTAGTGTGATCAGTAAACGACATTGAGATGGAGTTGTTGTGTGTCGCGAGCGGCAGTCGTGTGCATCTCTACGGGCTCATTCGTTCTACGGAGAACAATCATGTCGGCAGTGTGTTTTTATAATTCGCAAGAGTTTGGTGATTGTTGGGTTGTGATCGGAAAGTGTTGTTCGTTGTCGGCGACTGTTTTCCTTCCTCTCCTACGCACTCCCTGCTGCATGGATGGAATGCTGACGTGTGAAAGAAAGAAGTCTGCGAGCGCAATCAAATGGTGTTTACATGTGTTCATATAGACAAATAAAATTCATGAAGACGCATAATTTTTTTTTTGTGTCTGCCTTCATTCGTCTGCCTCTTCGTCGTAGGGTTGCCAGTGTTTGGTGTATGAGTGCGTGTTGTGATAAAATAAAACGATATGCAAACGACAATGATCAATGGTCATCGCAAATTTATGTTCACAAACAATTCCGAAAACAAGTGAAGCATAAAAAAAAAAAAAAAAAAA
>BFEA01000888.1:305511-317880 GCA_003427395.1 Chara braunii | reverse complement strand
AAAAAAAAAAAAAAAAAAAAAGCTCCAAATAAAACAAACAAAAAACAAATAGAAATAAAATAAACAATATACAAAGGAAGGGAAGGATCGATCGGTTTGCGTTCGGGAAGCATGCCAACACAAAAGAAAGGAAGTGTCAAACCGGGCTGAAAAGAAGGAAAGTAGAACAACACGTTTCCAAATTATAAAGCACACGGCACTGTACATAAACATCAAAAAATTTTTCGACGACGCACCAGCGGCGTGCCAAAAACGGTGGTCCACTAAAAAAAGCTACATTGCGCTGGGTTGCGGAAAGCCCGCGGGATCTGGCAACGACGTGTATGAGCACCGGTCCTCACAGTAGATGACCACCGAACACGGCCGTCTGCGCCATCATCATCATCGTCATCATCATCATCGGCATCATCATCTTCATCATCATCATCATCACCATCATCATCATCATCGGCATCATCATCATCGTCATCATCATCATCGTCGCCATCATCAACATCATCATCATCATCATTGTCATCATCATCATCATCATCATCATCATCGTCATCATCCTCATCATCATCATCGTCGCCGTCGTCATCATCGTCGTCGTCGTCTTTGTCGTCATCATCACCATCATCATCATCATCATCATCATCATCATCATCATCATCATCATCATCATCATCATCATCATCATCACCATCATCACCATCATCATCATCATCATCATCATCATCATCATCATCATCATCATCATCATCATCATCATCATCATCATCATCGTCGTTGTCGTGTTCATCATCATCACCATCTTCGTTATCGTCGTCATCCTCGTCGTCGTCGTCAGCACCATCATCATCATCGTCGGCGTCGTCTTCATCATCAGCATCGTTGGTCTGAAGACTCTGAACGTCGCCGTCTTCGTCATCATCGTCGCCATCATCATCACCATCATCCGCATCACCGTCGTCGCCACATGCAGTCCGCGACCAGCGTTCACGCCTCCCCCTCGTCTGCCTTCTCCTCCTCTTCGTCGTCAATCTCGGGTGGTCTGGTGCCCATCCAATCCAGTCTCCTGGCGAGATCGGGAGACGCCAACGTCGCGTCGTTGTTGAAAGTCACCCCGCAAAAAACCCAGTCGGGGATGTACAAAGGAGAGTCCACCAACGTCATTGGGGGCTTTCCCATTTTCTCCGTCACGACGTTCACGCACTGCAGAACATGGCGCCGCGCGTCAAACGAGCGATGAAGCGATGCAATGAGTGTCGGTCTCGCGACTACCTCCATCAGATGGGAGGCCTCGTAGTGAGAGCGCAGTTTATCACCCGCCATCCGCATGATCCACATGGCGGCAGACAGCAACAGGCGCATGCAGTCCGCGATGTTCCTCAACCTCTCATACGAAATCCGCCCGCCGTCCACCCCCTCCCCCACGTCAACAGCATTAGTGAAAGCTCCGACGAGACGCTGCATTGTGGACTCTTGATACGATGCCATCTCGTCGTCCTCGTGCCTGTCGTGTATGATGCCACCAACGTACCATATGGGGAGCTTCATACGAGCCTCCAAAGTGTTGTGGACGACAGCGGGACTGACGCAAACACGCCATTCCTCTCCCAACCAGATGGTGCGGTCCAGGTCTGTGGCCACGTGGTTGAGCACATACCTGTACGCGCAGTGATAACCGCGTGCGCAATTAGGGGACTTGAAGAGCCACCCATGGATGATGCGCAACGCTATCGTCTGCACCCTCCCAGCCCTCTCCTTGGCGGCCTGCAGCTCGGACTCGTCTTCCATCTTTTGGAGAGGGATCGTGGAGTTAGGCAGCACGATGCTTTTTCTGATCTCCGGCGGCTTCACACCCTTCGCGATGGCCAGAAGGTGCAGGCGAGTTTCCTGTATCATCTTCACCATCCCATGCCCCTCCGTCTCGTTCCAAAAACAATGATCGTCGACCCACAGCCGTGCTTTCGTCTCCATAGCCGCCATGCCTCCCGTTCGCCTCTGCCTGTTGATGAGCGGATCGTCGTCATCATCACCATCACGGCCGTCGCCCCCGCCTCCTCCAGCTCCACCCGTCGACGTGCCCGCAATGGCACCCGCCGCCGCAACATCCTTCGCCCGCTGCACGCGGGGGGCTGGGGCCTGCTTGCTGCAGTCACCGTTGCCCCCTCCTCCCTTATCGCTTGTCCCGCTGCTGGCGTCGCCTGGGTCGACGACGCCCGCAGCGGCTGCTGTCTGCCAATGTCATGCGCCGCGGGGACGTCCCTTGCTTGCACGGGGTTGCGCGTCGTCGGGGTCAGTTGGCGCCCCCGATCGTCCCTGCCACCACCAGCGGCTGCCACGTCGCCCCCTGCGTCGTTGTCACCACGCGTGACGTTCAAGCCTACCCCTTCGATGCCGCCTTTTCCCCTTCATCTCCGTTGATCATTTGCGCGGCGGTTTGTTCGCGCGAGCTCCCTTTGACGCCATGAAACGTGTCCGCCTCCGATTCGAAATCGTCGTCCTCGTCGTTGCTTCCCTCCGTGATCCACTCTTCCCGCGCGTCCCTGCCAATTACCAGGGCGCCACCGCCTGATGCCTTCGCCTTCTTCGCCTAATGCCTCCCCCGCTTTATGGCGGTAGCAGTTTCGCCCTGATTACTAGACTCCCTCCCCCTTTTCCCCTTCGCTGCGTTGCGCATATTCGTCATCGCTGTGAAGACAAACGACGTCGATGGCGGACGGCTGGTGGAGGAGACTGCTGAGGGCCGCACAACCTGCCGCTATCTGCGTGTGATTGAATAGACGCCAGACGCGCGGATGGCGCGTATCGCCACAACGCCGCCTTGTCGAACAGCCACGCGCTCGACGCAACGCCGCCTTGTCGAACAGCCCGACTGCCACGCGCTCGCCGCAACGCCGCCTTGTCGAACAGCCACGAAGACGCGCGCTGCGCAAGTTTGAACGGCGACACCGTGTCCAAGCGAATTCGGCAACGAAGACGACGTCCGGAGAGAAGGAGGTGTGTCGACGAGGTGTCCAGGCGCAATTCGCGACTATGACCGACACGGCGTCCGACTGAAAGGAAGCAGGCGTGTCGCTTGGCCCAGCGCGCTGTCGACTGCCCTGCAATGCGCCGTGCGACAACACCACCAGGACTGCTTGGAATGGACTGCTGTGTTCTTTGATCGGTGGATGGGCGCCCGCAAAGTTTATAACGCGAAAGCGCACGTGTCGAAGGCACTATTCGGCGGTACGGAAGAGGGGCCGTCTACTGGTCGGTGATGCGGTCGCGGGTGGGGGCAGGCCGAAGGGGATGCCTTCGCGGGATCAACGCGTTCGCATCCCGCTCTCCCTCACACGTGCTGTCATTGAGTAGTATCCCCTGAAACACACCCCCGCAGCGACGAACCCCCTCGCCATCACATGAAGGCGGAACGCCGAAAAAAAAAAAAAACTTGCCACCCCCTACCACCCAGCCCATTGGAGCCTCATAGACAGGCATGCACAAAGACGTCTGCATTGGAAGGCGACCTTTGAATGCCATGCCGCATATAGTGTTGGCCAAAGAAAGGAGGTCGTTTCAGTACACAGATGTTCGTCGCAAGAACGCAAACATGAAGCAACATAAAACAGAAAAATTTAACAAAAAAGGAAAAAATACCAAAAAAAAAAAAAAAAACGTTATCCTCAACACACTACCACGAATTGATCCAAAGGACCTATACAGAAAAAATCTCTCTCTCTCCCTCTCTCTATCTCTCTCTCCATATGGAATCTCTCTCTCTCTCTCTCTCTCTCTCTCTCTCTCTCTCTCTCTCTCTCTCTCTCTCTCATCCATGGAAAAAAAACGAGGCACGAGCAACATCCACATCCATGCGACTGCGGTCGACGACAGCGGATTCACAATGATGTGACGGCTACAGTCGACCAATGATCCCCGACGGTCGCACGTGTCTACCGTTCTTGTATAGCCTTCGCTATTTCCAGCAGCGCCTGGCACATAAGCTTGCTAACTTCAGTGGAGATAGAACAGTGTTGTTTCTGGATCTCCACCTCCGCTTCGATGGCTTCGCACTGTCGAATCTGGATGGAGCATTGCCTCTTGCTCGCGCTCTCCATTGTCTCGCATTGCCTCCCGCTGGCGCTCTCCATCGTCGACGCCATCAATGCCCCATGCTTGTCCATGCACTCCGACATGGCCTCGAATGTTTGCTGCTGCACATTCTTCCTCTTCCCGATCCCGGCCGGGCCACCACTCGTCTGTGAGCCACCCCGTGCTGAGCTGTCGTCTTCGTCATTTCCATCACCGACGGCTTCACCATCCCCCACAGATTCCGGAGTCGCCGATTGTGCAAATGGGAGTTGCACACCCCCTGCCCCGCCAGTGTCTGCAACATTGGTCGGGCTGATAGTGTGGCTTCTCTCCCTCTCCCCTTTGATCTCCTCGAAGACGGCTCGATCCATGTTGAAGTTGAATCCTTTCTCTGCCCTCTGCTGACTCGACAGCTCGAAGAAGTCCTCCTTCCCCGACATGCCCATGAAAGCATGGACCTTCTTGAAGTGCTGCATGAGATTGTCCCATTTTTTCCCGCATTTGTCTGTCGGCCTGTCGACACCGACCTTCAGCAACCACTCCCGGACGTCCATCCAATTCCACTCCTTCATCCGCATCCGAGCAAAGTTGTGTCCCGACGCTTGCAGTTGGGCGTCCTGATCCCGCCTCGCCCTGATTAGGGCCAGCATGTGTTCCACGGACCAGAAATTCCGCCCTCCTTCCCCATCACCCTCGCCTTCCGCGTCTGTAGAGGCCGTCATCGATCTCGTCCACCTGCGCACCGCTCTAGTCGAAGTGCTGCCCCTGCCGCCCCTGCCACCCCTGCCGCCCCTCCCGCCCATATTCGGCGCACGCAACGGGAACACGTCGCCGCTGTCGTCGTCGTCTACGTCGCACCGAACTTCGTCAGCGTTTGCCCACGCGTCACCCCCCCCGGCGGCCACGTCTGCTTGCCCACTCCGCTCGCCCACGCGTAAACGCTCCACACCTTTCGTTATGGACTCTTCTTGCTGCCGCCGCAACTCCTGCCTCACATCCTTCCACACCCGCCTGCCATCTCCATGCGCGCCCTCGGAAGGGAAATCTTCGTGAGTCACAGCCCGATCAACGGGACGACGAACGCCGTCGCGCCGCCCGGATAAAGGAGGATTGAGGGTCATCCACTCAGGACGTTGCCCGACAGTGTGTGGAACTAACGGGCCAGAAGTCGCCTGCGTTCGAGGCCATGCCGTCGTCTTCCCCGACGTCACCTCTGCCGCCTCTACGCCCCTTGTGCCCCTGGCGCCGAATGTGACCTGCCCCATGTCGTCATCGGGATGAGGGTTCACGAGCACAGTGCGCGTGACAGAAGACGGGCTCCCGCTCCGGAGGCCAAATGTGAGATCGACAGGGGGGAGGCAATCCTCCTCCTCCGCGTCGTCGTGAAGGAGGGAAGTGAACGACTGCCCGTACTTCGTCCCTCGGCGATCATACAACTGGCTACCCATCCACTCCTGGGTAGACCCGCTACCCAGCGGAACTGTCGTCGACACGTCCACCTCCGCCTCCCCCTCGTCCGAATCGGGCAGCGGTTGCAAGTGAGGCAACAATCCTTCATACGGTGATGGACCTGCCGCCCTTCTGTCTGCACCGACACAGATCGGAGCCCGGTCGGTTGGATAAGGGCCGGACAACGTCCTCTGAGTCGGCCGCCTCCCGTCCAAGGCAACGCTCTTCCTCGCCCCTACTTTCCTGCGACTATGTGAAGGCAACCTCCACAATATGCACACGTGAACAAAGACGACAACGACAAGCAGAATCACGACGAGGAGGAGCAGCGGCAGCGTGCGGAACACGTCGGCCATGTAAGACAACCGCAGCGTAACGGCCAACCTAACGGCGATAAACAGCAGACGCCAAGTGATGGCTGATGACGCCCTCCGCCGGTTTACATTGCGGACCTCTGCTGTCGGCGACGGACGTACAGCCCGACGAATTTCGAAACGGCCGCCCGTTGGAGGCCTGTCCGTTTCCCGCCGGCACGCGCGAGCGGCCGGGTCACCTCGGGCCCTCCACGGACCCCGTCGGCCACTCTTCGTTACCGTTGCCGCTGTCCCCACCGAAGTCGAACGTTGTCGACCGGTAATGTCCGCCCACACCTTGACTGGACCACCGTTGTTCTACACTACAAAATTGTGTCGTCGTCGAAGGCAGCCGCCGCCGTCCCGATTTTCGCGGAAACTCCCACTCCGAGGGACCTCGCAAGGTGCCTTGGGGAGCGCAGCCAAATGGCTGTGGCCCGAGGACGCCCCGAGGACACCCTGAGGAAATGTTTTCACATCGGTTTCCAAGGAACTCTCTCCGAGGACAGATGGAACGATCATTTCCTCGGGATTTTTTAGCGCCCGAGGAGTGTCTAACGAGCCCCTAAGAAAAAAAAAAAAAAAAAAGCATCCCTTATGCTGTGATTGAGGTCCGATACAGGATGCTACAGTACTTGTCTGGAACTGAATAAAAAGAGGCAGTTAGCTGCCTCCCGTGGAATCCACCCTGCATGAAATGAGTCAGGGCCCCACCACACCCCACCACGCTACATTTGGGCCGTGGCCAATCTGGGGTGTGGCCGAGACATCTCGGTCGTGGCCAATCTGGGGTGTGACGGAGACATCTCGGCCGTGGCCAATCCGGGGTGTGGCCGAGACATCTCGGTCGTGGCCAATCTGGGGTGTGACCGAGACATCTCGGTCGTGGCCAATCCAGGGTGTGGCCGAGACATCTCGGCCGTGGCGGCACGTTACAAAAAAAATTAAAAAAAAAATAAAAATCGGCCATGTGCCTGACTGAAGTGCTAGAAAAGGCGAGCCAAGTTTCAACTGCAATTGAAACTTGGGGCCTGTCTAAACTGCTAAAACGCAGTTCGAAATGCAATTGCAAACTGTAAGTTAAACACTGACTGCGCCATATTACACAAGCTGACAGTTTATCACACAAAGCATACATGCATGGACACACGTAGATCGTAGCCAGTTCAAGATCTGGCAGTAACAACAGATATATGAATGATGAATGCTTAACCACAAGTGTTCGCAGTGGTAGCGAATTTCCCCGTGTCTAGCTCGTCTGAAGCATTACCCACCCCGTCTTCTCCCTATCGTTATAACCGACTGACCACTTCCCACAAAAAGAAGGCGGAAGGGGCGTCATCCGCCCTACCCGCCTACAACACTATTGTCAAGGAGGATGTGCATTGACACACGCAATTCCTATATACTACACTCAACCGCAAAAACGTCAACAATACTTCCTACCTACGATTCCACACAAAAAATCACGATAGGCGCAAGAGCTCATTCGTCAACTTCCAGATTTCGTCCCGCTTTTTTGCGAAGGCTCCGACAACCTTCGAGAAGACGTGGTCCGGAAACCCCTTTGCGCGATACTCCCGTCTCAGAAAAAACACCTGTACCGGAATCCCGGTCCGATCCGTCGAATTTCGGTCCATACGATGTAGACTCCCTGCAATCGCTGCAACCTTCTGCTTACGACTCGTCCAGGACTTAAAAGTCCTGACCCGTTTTTATCACCAAAGGTTTTTTTGACCAAAATTTATTGGTCTATTCGTTTTTTGCCTTCTGCAGGGACCCCAAAAAAGGGAAAGACTTAGAGACCTTCAAACGGCACCCCAAGAAATCCCACTCCCCCGTAAGATCATCCGTCCTTTTCGGCTTGAGATTCTGCGGGTAGCACCTTTCGAATCTGCCCCTTATCCTTCTGGCCTTAACCTGTGATGCCGCGTTACCTTGTCTGTGCATCACAAACAAGGTAACGTCATCGACCAGGCGAAGACCATAAACCAACTTTCGATCGTTCCCCAAGGATCGCAAAAAACACCATTCCGCAAAAACGCACATGATGCATGTGAGCGGCGGACTCGTGCTCTTCCCCTGGTTCCCCATGGGGACGCCCACCTTCTGCCTCAATAGCAACTACGGCGACATCGTTACAGTGTGCAACAAATCAAACTTCGTAAAACTTACAATCTCATCTAAGCTAACACACCGCCATCTCCCATCACTCTTTCCGTCGAACATCGCTTCCTTCCCTCTCATATTCACTCTCACCACTTTCCTTCCTTCCTGTCGATGTCTCTCCACCAGCCAAGACAATGCCCGTACAACGTCCTTGTGGGGGAGGCGGCTAAACATGTCTTTGACATCATATGATGCCGCTGTCACTCTCGTCTGCCCCCCCCAACGTCTGAACTTCTCATTGGCCTTTGTCGGTCGGTCGGCCAATCTGGATACAACTGGCAGGTTGAAGTGTTCCCCTTCAGGTAGCTTTGATAATAGGAGGTTCAAGGCCCTTCCCATCCTCCTACTCGTGACATTCGCCGGCTCACTGAACGTTGGGCATATTGGTCGGAACAACGACAGATCCTTCTGCTTGGGTATAACATAGCTTCGCCCTACGCACCCCGCCTCCTTCCATTTGCCCACCAGCCCCGCCGAAACAACGACAGATCCTTCTGCTTGGGTATAACATAGCTTCGCCCTGCGCACCCAGCCTCCTTCCATTTGCCCACCAACCCCAAACATGTGTCGAAGTACTCCTTCTGGGTACCCTTCCAATACTCCTCTTCCGCAACAGGAACCACCTCAAACCCTTCATTCGTCAGGAATAGTTGTTGCATTCCTTCATAATACAGGTATGGACACATGACCACTGTCTCGCCCAGATTTCGGTCAACAGGGGTGAATACCATGCCTTCGAATATCTTCTTCACCTTGATCACATCCTATAGAGCCAACTCTTCCTCTCCCCGCGTTGCCTCCGTCATGCATGCCATTACCTCCCCGGGCTCCCCCATCTCCAGGTTCACCTTCCTGCTCTTCCCAGGGCCCCACTTTCGGAAGCCATCCTCAATCTCCCTCCTCAATTCCCTACCCTTCCTTGCTTTGCAACACGCAAAACATTCTTCGCGTTCGCCATCAAAATAGGAATGCTTGTCAGATCACCTATGTGACGCCCAACCTCACGCCCTGCGCGACTTCCTGATCGGAGTGGGGTGGGGGCCCGGAAGTGCGCAAAGGGGTGTGCCAAGGATTTTAGGAAAGTGGGGGTGGAGTCGCAAGTCGGAACTTAGATCTCCTGTGGCAAGTTTCGGGGGTATAAGCGCAAGAGGGTGTGCGCAGGTCGTATTTGGCACTTTTAATTTTCGTAAGACGGAGGGTAGACCACCTCTCGGGGCTTGTGCACAAAAGGGAAGTCGCGGATGTCGTGCAGCATAAGGCTGATGGCATGCGCAGTGCATCTCGGACTAAAGATCCCAGGGTACTTTTCCACAATCACAGCACCGATAGATCTAAACACGCTTGCATTCTTGAACAGAATCCCAACAACATTGCCCCTGCCGACGAACTCAATTTTCGTAAGCCTTCAAGCGCAAAAAATGTGAATCACCATCTCCTTTGGTTTTGTCTTCGTGGTTGGTCACGTGGTTCGACTAGTTGTTGGCGCCGCTCGGCTTCGGTGCGGGTTCGCTGAGCGAATTCCGAGGCTCGATAGGCCTGGTGCCGCCGACACTTTTCGCACGGTGTGCGGGGCCAATAACGGGCTATGGAATTCCACGGCACCACCGTGAGTTGGTGATATGGAAGGAGGACGTGAAAGAGAGGGAAACTGGTAGTAATAACGACGAAGCCAGGGGATATGAAATATTGCGTGATATAAGTATCTCGGTAATCGGGGCCCTTGGGGTCGTTAGTTACGACACAGTGAAAGTCCCTTGCGCACAATCGGTCGTTCTCTGTTAGACATGGGAATTCTGGGTTTCTTAAGTTCCCCCGCCGTCTGAGTTGTCACCCTCCCAGTATTCACGATATTCCGGGTCCCTCAGACTCTGACAATCGGACATCCAAGAGGGAAATTCCGCAGCCATATCCGTTTAGAAAGCTCGGTCTCGTGCATCCTCATACAGGGTTCCAGGCTGACTCACGCAGGCGAGCACGTACGTAGCGACTCGACCTTCTCGAGATCACGATCGTACGGGAGCGCGCACGTGGGAAACGGGGGATTGGTTTAGTCTATCGATCGCGTTGGGCATACATGCAAATATCCTACTCATGCTACGTTGGGTGAGGTCCAGTCATTACATGCCATCCATATGACAAAAAGGAGGAAAGAAGGGAAAGGATCATCAACTTCTTATAGCACTCTTGGCGATCGAAAGTTAGCGACTAAACCCAATTATCCATAACGAGCGTTTCCAATCAGATATGAGCGTATTGCTTACACGAAGGAATAATAGACCAAGATGATACGTCGGATACGGGCATCACAAAATAAGATTGGAAATCCGAAAAGATCACTAAAAAAAAGGGAATTCACAAATTTCGCATTCATTCCATGCATACATACGAAATAAAAACGACAAGGAAAATCTGAGACGATGTACAAGAGAAGTCCAAAAAGAAGGCCGCGCTAAAATCGGCCATATCAGGATCCAAAATTGTACAGATGAACAAAGGAAGGAAAGGGGCAAAGGAAAGAACCTCATCCCACACCCACGACTGCTCTCTCTCTCTCTCTCTCTCTCTCTCTCTCTCTCTCTCTCTCTCTCTCTCTCTCTCTCTCTCTCTCTCTCTCTCCCGATGCGGGCAGTCCGTCGCCTCGCATCAACACAGAGTTGTCACCCCGCTTGGTTCGAGCATGCAAGCCAGGTTCGCCCGTGTGCCACAGTCCGTCGCGGCCCCGCACGTCAACCCCGCATACCCGACACCAGCTCATCGGATCGCCCAACTCTCGCACTCACTCACCTTCCAAACTTGCTCGTTAGCCAACCCTCACTGGTCGCACTAACCTTGAAATTCTTAGAGAGCAAACTAATCGCACTTGCAGAATTTATAGCATGCATGCCTGCGCGAAAGGTACGGGATTGAGCTATGAAACACCCGCTGACGCGTCCGCGGGTCCGATCTCGGATGGCGGACGCAGATGGGGCCGCGTCCGCGGCCGACCCGATTTTACCAGAATTTTCCTGAATTTAAATAATAGGTTGAAAAAAAATAAAAATTATGGGGTTGTAGGGAATTTTAAGCCCTACAACCCCATATTTGTTTTTGGAATCCGACTTTGTTTATGATTTTTTAAAAATCATAAACTAAATTGGATTTAAAAAAAAATAAAAATAAAGAAAGAAAGAAAAGCTGATTTTTTTTTTTCATTTTTTATCATGAGATATATGGTCTCTGAGTTCACCTGTATTTTTTTAGAAATGAATTTCTGTTTTTTGCAGGGGTATGAGGTGTTTACAAAAAATGCAGATGTGAGTGAGTGAGTGTGAGTGTGTGTGTGTGTGTGTGTGTGTGTGTGTGTGTGTGTGTGTGTGTGTGTGTGTGTTCGTGTGTGTGTGTGTGTGTGTGTGTGTGTGATGATGTGTGTGTAAACACACATATGAGGCATCTTCTTCACAGTATATGACCATGCACCGTATCACCACAACACTCCAGGAGGAAGGCACGCCTCTGGATGAGTCAAGTAAACAGACAATCCCCAAGGTCGCATTGTAGGTCCAATTGTCATACAAAAGGCAGAAAAGAAATGCAAGACCGAAASGCAGACAAACGACACAAGACAGCAAGGCACGAAARACAATAAAGCAAAGGACATAGGCTGGAGGGCATGGGGGAGGCGGGTGGGCAGACAAACAGCACATAAGAGCAAGGCAAAAACAGGGCAAAAAGTACAAGTCCCAATACACGTAAAGACCGAAAAAAATAAAATAAAATAAAATAAAACTGATGATGAAAGATTGTTTCGTCGGAGTTGCACCGACTCATCAGGAGGCTGAACCCTCGACAATCTGCGGAATCTCCGTATTTGATGGTTTGGGTCATGAACCCTTTGACTCTTGTTGAAGGCAGACCGTCCTAAACGAAACACAGCAGCGAGCAGCAACCCTGTGAAGCACCAGGCAACACAGTAGAGGCAACAAGGCTGCACAATGGCATGCAGCGCGGCAGCCGTGCAGTGAAGTACAAGACAACACAAGCAAGGCAACGACACTATAGGGGATGACAGGGCGAGCGGACCGACAGCTCGACAACCGTGGAGCGGAGCACAAGGCACCGACAACAAGGCCACCCAACTACAGGGCACACAAGCGGCAACATGGAAGGCACGGCCAGCGGATGAGCAGCACGGCAGCGAAGCAGCAAAGTGCAAGGCAACACTAGCAACACAGCCACACCACGCAGTGAACACAGCAATTCGCAGAGAGCCGCACGCGAAGCAAGCGGGACAGGCAGCAGGGCAGCGGCGGAGCGCAGACAAGGACGTCCACACATCCAACACGGAGCAAAGCAGCACATC
>BFEA01000888.1:243522-266032 GCA_003427395.1 Chara braunii | reverse complement strand
AGAAAAGCAATAGCGAAAAGGGAAGAAGAATCAGAGAAGCAGCAGAGATAGTCAGAGTATCCGGGAGAACGATGAGCGTTGTAGTCCAGTCATCCGAAAAGATGATGATCTAGCGGAAACACCACACCGTGAATAGCACAGCGGTTAATCCGCTCCTCCGTGAGTAGAATAGAGTCGTGAGCAGCTAAGCAGCACGCATGATGACTCAGAACTCCATATGTTTGACGAAAAAAACGCTTCATCTGACGCAAACACTCACGACTGAGAGAGAGAGAGAAAAAAAGAGAGAGAGAGAGAGAGAGAGAGAGAGAGAGAGAGAGAGAGAGAGAGAGAGAGAGAGAGGGAGAGAGGAGAGAGAGAGAGAGAGAGGGAGAGAACGATATAGAGAGAGTATGAAAGAGAGATATCGAGAGTGAGAAAGAAGTAGGAACATGACAAGAGGAGAGTACACACGGAAGTAGCGCAAAAAATGCTTCGTTTATAAAAAAGAGTTATACACAGAAGCGGAGCGGCGTTTATCCCGACATGTTTCGGCTGTGCGCCATCATAGCCATCATAGCCATCATCAGGGGAATAAAGAAATGTGCTACTTCGAAAGTGAGTCACCCATGTCCTAAATAGTAGATCGATCGCACGTACTTCCGTGCCTCTCAGTGGGGCTGGGCACTCCGGCCCATCAGATACATCAAGCAGAGAGCGGGAAAGAAGAGAGGGAAACAACAGAGAGAGAGAGAGAGAGAGAGAGAGAGAGAGAGAGAGAGAGAGAGAAAAGAGGGGGAACGGGGAAGAAAACATGCACAGACGAAAGGGAGAGAAAATAGTTTAAAAAACGTGGTCGTAGAAAAGAGCATGGGAGTGCATGACACCGTGGAAAACTTACACAGGTCAGAGGGGTACCATCATCTGAAGAGAAAGAGACAACTCCTGAAGATGCAGGGTTGAGCGCGCCAGGTAAGAAAGCAGAAGCAGATATCTGAAGACGATATGAAGGATCGGTAAGCGTTGGGGGTCGCGGGACAGAAATGCAGGTCATAGCGCAGCCAGCATCTATGACGGGGAGATGGTGGTGGTCAATATCCAACTGTCCCAATAGATCTCAGTATCATAGATCTTGATCTTGTCCGGTAGCTGAAAACCCAGATTCATTCAAAGACAGGCCTGCTGTGTCGCGCGTGACCTTTTCCACAGTTGGCTCGGCCAGGGCTGTTTTTGCAAGCCTTCAGAAAACCCTCGAAAACGGCAACGTTTGTTCCTCTCAGTATCTGTCCTCATCAACCCTTCCCCTAGGATTCGAATCCATCCCCTCCAGCAATTCCCATTTTGTTTTGAAAAATCATCCGTGGCCTTGAGAAAAAGTCTCTTTGGGAACCCCTTCATGCGTAGTTCCCTCCCATACGAAAGCGAAATGCAGAGTGCCCTCCCATACGAAAGCGAAATGCAGAGTTCCCTCCCATACGAAAGCGAAATGCGTAGTTCCCTCACATACGAAAGCGAAGTGCCCACGGCCCACATATGGGAGAGTACTGCTGTTTTTTTTTTTTTTTTTTTTTTTTTTTTTTTTGACAATTTGCTTCAATCTATTCGCTGGGAGCAGCACGTGCTGGAAACCGGGTCCAGCGTCCCACATGAATAATTACACAACATATGAGGTGTCGGGGGCATTACCCGACTTCGGCTAAGAATCTCTTTTGATAAAGAACTAGAAAATTGAATACTATGTTATATCAGCCATTCCAATTTCCTAAATATAGAGCAACTCCTAGCCCTCCCTATACCGGGACATTACTACTCAAAGACAGTACTGAGCAGATCAACATCATCCATAGCTGACCTCCTCTCGCCACCAAGACTATCCCCGACCCCATAGGGTGTCAAGGCGGTCCCCCACAATTCGCCACTGGCAAACCTTCCTCCCTTTGCAAACCCCAGATCTCTCTACAAGGCCTCACACTTCTCCCGTTGCAGGTTACAGGGTAACACCCCATCTCTGGCCAGCGTCGTTCTGGCATCGGCAAACTGAGGGCACAAAACAGAGCAATGATGTCGATGTCAGTCCAGGTGCAACCATCTCTGAAATCGAATATCATAATGAAGAAGAAGACCAGATGCTAAACTTCCCCCTGCCCGCAAACCCTGTTCCATGCTGCCACCGCCGAGGAAAAACACCTCGGCCCCAACCTGGAACAGACCCCCTCCTTCCCCCCCATCCGCAAAGGCATCCAATTCCCTCCTAGAGGATACCTTCGTCCTCCCCTTATCCCTATCTGCCCCCGCCGGGGTTGAAGGCAACCAACTCTCCCACCCCGGCCCCAGACAAGGATAAACCACAAATCTGCCCCACCCCGGACAGGGCAGCCACCTCCCACCTTGCAGCGCCCCTGTAAAGTAAGGCTCCCCAATACCAACCCCCACCCTTCCCCCAAGAATCCAAACCGTGGACACAGAAGCCCTATCCCGACTTAAGCACACCCAACAGATGAAGCGACCAATTGACCTAGAGAAAAATCTCATGAGGGCAGTGTATAGTTGAGTAAGATTTTGTGATGGAGATCCCAGGATGGAAACACTCAAGCGAGTGAACATGAAAAAAGGAAAATCATGATGAAAATGTAGGAAAAGAAAATACTAATTGCTGACAAGAACTGTGTCCTAAGACAAAGGGTTATAAGGAGAGTATTGGCGAGCGAACTCACCTACAGATGATACCGGTATAATGATATCGATGATACTGCGACAGATGGTGGTAATGACGATGATGGTATTGAGGACTTATGATTGGATGGGTGACCGAGAACAATACCCTAAGATTGGATATTTTAAGGATGATACTGGCGAGCAGACCCGCCTGCAGATGATATCGGTGACATCCCACTAATAAGGAGTGCAGTTAAGGGAATTATTTTATAAGGATGATGGTGATGAGATTGATCATGATGATGATGGTGATGCCACAGATGGTGGTAATGACGAGCAACACTATGATGATGACGCTGATAATGACAAAGTCCACACGGACTGTAATGATGATTAGAATGATGAGCAATTATGACCTAATGGCAATGAAAAAAAAGATTAATCACACCCTTTCCTCAAGTGATGATAAGAGATAATATCCTAATGATGACAACTAACGTCATGATGATGCTAGCAAACATTGATGATGATGATGATGACAAGCATCAGCTTGATAACGAACAGCGTCCCTGATAGCCTCATTGTGATGGCGATAATTGTGCCTTGATTATACTTGATGACACCTCCAAGTTATGCCCCTGAAGATGGACACCACCCTAATGTCGAGCAATACCCCTGATAGGAAGCAGTGGGGTGATGTCGAATTGCGACCTGGTAGTGATGGTGATGGCAAGGATGATGGCAAGCAGTACCACAATGGCAGACCGTTACTGAAATCCCTCACACTTCGGGGTACCTAGGGCTAACTCCACTGTGCTCCACAGACATCGACATAGCCAACGCCTCTCAGGCCAAATGCCACGTGCAACAACGCTGCGGCAATGGAGTGAAACGTGGAACTCCCAGAAACTGAACGCCACCGGGACCATCTGCCACATCATCTTGTGACATGGTGTGGTGAAGCGTTTGTGGTCTCCTACGCGTGCACTAAGCGCCAGGGCTTCAAAAAGAAGGGCCACCATCACCGCCGTGCGCCGTCGCCTTGAGTACGTAGCGTCGGGCAGGGCGCAGCGCTACCGGTAGCGCTGCGCCCCCCGTTTAATTAAAATTGAAATATTTTGCTGGTGTGACAAAATAGAGTGACACCGCTTTTTCTTTTCAGCGATTTGGTCAGATTTTTTTTTTTTTTTAACCAGAACACTGGCAGCCAAATATCGTATGATCCAGGCACTCCGGCCTGATTCATACGATGGCTGCTTTGAATATAAAAGTCGAAAAACGGGTCCGGCATCTCTCACATCATAAAATAGGCTCAACAAAACAACATAAGAAAAAAAGTATGCGAAAACCCTAAGTACACAAGGCCAGTAACAAAATCGACCATCCTCTGTTAAACACCAAACCCTGCGTGTCCGCCCTACCTCCCGCGCGACAGGGATCTGGGTCATCGGCCCCCCAACTACAGACTCAGACCCCGCAAAGACCCACCCACCTCCTCGCGATTTAGAGCGGATCAAACCACCACCGACATTCACCTACCAAAACCACCAACTCCCACCATGATGGCAATTTCGCTAACCTGAGGAAATACCCTGCCACCCGTGCGGCAGGGGCCAAGGACCCCGCAGAACCCACCCACCTCCTCGCGATTTAGGGTACACCACTCCTCTCATCTGCATTTCGCCTCGCAATGGGATCTTCACCGCCCTCCATGATGAAACACCCGCGGAGTGACACTCTCCAATCCCACTCAATATAACAGGACTTCTGAAGAAAATCCCAACGACATAAAAAAAGACAAAACCAATCCAACAACTTCACCCCTGTGGGAAAATCCTACCACCCGCTCGGCAAGGGTCAAAAGCCTCCGCAAACCCACCCACCTCCTCGCGATTTAGGGTTAACCACTCCCTCAGTCTGTGCCAACCCCCTAAGAGACCCTATTACCCACCATGACAAGGTCTGTGCGGGGCGACACTTCCAAATTGTCTCGAGTAACCATAAAAAGGCACCATATCAGCTCCGACCAAAAAACAATCAGCAATTTAAAAAAACAGAAGAGACCACACATGCAACAAAAACTCCAACCATTACGAAACCAGAAAACAAAAAATAAACATCTGCTAGAGTAAGCAGAAATCCACGGAAGGGATCGAAATTCCTTCATGCTACCGACAGAAGAACTTAAAAATTAAAAAATGTTCGCCTAACTCGGCTAAACAGATACAGATCCCGCCTAATATGGTAATCAACAGGCTGAAATTGCAATTCCTACAACAAAAAAGTAATAAAATCCCAAGAATCTAATTGTAGTAAACAACAAGGGAACGCTCAGAAAACTAGATGCAGTAAAAAACGAGAACAAAATTAACAAATCCTAACGACAAAATTAGGAAATTCAATAGGAATTCCACAAACCACAAACACACCCAAAACGTAAGAATACGCTAATAGAAAACGAAATACAACACAACCAGAGAAAGTATTCCTCTATCATGACGAGGAAGAAGATCGCCAACATTTGTCAACAATAGGCTGAGCGAAACCTTATCATGCCATAGTCGCCCAGGCCTCCACAACAGCAAGGGGACTAAGACCAGAGTCGCTACAGTCCATGTAAACATCGCAGCAGTCCATGTACGTCTTCAGCTCCATCACGAACAACTTCTAATACCAGCAATCCATATCTAAGACCAGGGGGGCACCACCCCTGATCAAGTTTCATGTATGGTATATTGGCGGCATGCAAACCCTGCCCCGTGTTCAACCCCACTATCTTCTCCGTCCGATCTCGAAACCACGGGGAATGCCGGTAACATCTGACCAAGGTCAGCTATGGCCGGTGGCTTGGTATCGCCCCTGGTAGACTACTATCCCACCTCACGCCCATGTGTGCATTTCCTTAGTGTCTGCGCCACTCCGATAGCAAGTTCTCGCATACAGGCAGTACGCGAATAGCGCTGCTTGCATTAGTGATCCACCGCTGCTCGCCTCAAGGACGCCGTACCTTTAGAAGTTTTAGGTTATTAGCATACGTTAATTGGAGGATTATCAAAACGCAAAAAAAAAAAAAAAAAAAAAAAAAAAAAAAAAAAAAAACACGCAATGCAACATTGTGGGTTCACTCATTGGAGGATGATTCAAATCACACAACACCGTTCGAAGCTCAGTTTCGTCACTCCAGCAAAATATTTCAATTTTAACTAAAAGGCACTTTCTTTGTGTTCTCTTCGCTTTGCTTTGCGCTTTCCATATTTGCACTACCCCGAACAGTCTACTACTTGGACCAACTTGAAGCTGATGTGTCCACGGACACTGTAAACCACATGTGGCTCACCCAATACATTCATGCCAGAAACACCAAGGCTGCAAATTCAATTCAAATACCACCAGAGGTGAGAGGAGTCTTTCAAGGAGGGAAGGGTGTGGGTAGACATCGCGGTTAAACCACCAGTACTTCCTAAAGTCATGCCGGTTAACAAGCCACAATTTTAGGAAACATATGGACCACTGCAGGAGCGCCCAGATTCATCCGACTAGAAACGTTTCTACTCTATTTGTCTCTGTGGCTGATAGCTGGGCCAAGTATTGATGGCTCTGCATTTTTTTTAAACACCTCATTTCCCTGCAAAAATCAGAAATTCATTTTTTTAAAAAATACAGGTGAACTCAGGGACCATATATCTCATGAAAAAAAATGATAAAAAAAAAATTCTGCTTTTCTTTATATATATATATATATATATATTTTAATCGATTTTAGTTTTTTATTTTTAAAAAATCCTAAACAAAATCAGATTCCAAAAAAAAAAAATAGGAGTGTAGGGTTTTTGAAGCCCTACACCCCCATATTTTTTTATTTTTTATTTTTACGTTTTTTTTTTTTGGGGGGGGGGGTATTGAAAAACCAGGCTGCGGATCGGGCCTCATCGGCCGCGGCCGCGGCCGAAATGCCTGCGGCCTAGGCCGCGGGTGTCACATAGCCTGGCTGTTGATTTTATCTGCACCTGGCTCCACAGACGGTAGAAAGTCACGCCCTTTAGCCCTGATCTGCTGTAGATAATCATCTTGACAGAAACTTATAAACATACCCCTACCGGCATAGGTTAGACTGACGAATGAATTCCTCAGGGGGCAGTAGTGCTGCCCAACAACCTTTCGTTGTGCCGCCAGAACAGACATCGTCTTCGGACACAGACAGGCTCACCAAATGGTCAAGGGGTGGTATCTTAACTACACCTCTCAAGACGTGTCATAATTTATAGATGTCACAATTGACGAGGAGGACAGTTGCTTAGAAATACGGCCCACAGAAGAGATCAATGATATCAAGGACAATTTCCTCGAGGAACAAACTGTAGCCATTTTGTTTCAAGGCGCAGCAAAGAATCTCCCGAACGACAAAAAGTTGGACTTGGTTCGTTCAATTAAAGATTCGACATGGATGAGGAACATGTCCTCACCCCAAGGGGCCTCTCTCACATTGAAGGAAGAGCACAAGTCACCTACGTGGCAAAACACCAAGGGGTTTATGATTGGATGATAAGAAAAGGGATGACCAAATTCAGAGAAAACAATCAATTGTTTATGATTCTGTTTAGAAAGTGGTTGCATAACGCTGAATGGGAGAAAAAAAAGGATGAAGACAAAAAGAAGAACTACTGGGTCCTGACTCTTCGTTTTCCCTTTGACGCCTCAATGTTTATCAGATCTGGTATAGAGAAGGGCTCTGGTAAGATCATCGAGGAATTGACCCAGTCAAGGACCCACAAGATCCTACCTTAGCCAATCTGAAGTTTGGACTGGACCCCAGCACTGAGGCCAAGTTTCAAAACAGTCTCCGGATCGTGACCTCGAACGGAAAACTCACGGGCGAGATAGTGGACAGCAACACCTTGTGGTGCACATCCTGCCGAAGATATGGTCACGAACATGTTTCGCTGAACTGTCCCAACTGCACTAGAGAAGAAACAGACTCCAAGAAGGCAAGTAATGAATCTGCAGACCCCGCCTTCATACAAGGAATGAACTCATGGTCCAATCCTACCTACGAACGAATGCCTTCAGGAAAAGGGAAATAGACACAGAATCCCAGATCCAAAGGAAAACAATCCATCACAAAGTACCGGTGGATTGACTCTGATCCGCAGGACAAACAAACCGACAAACAACACAAAAATCTTGCAGGCTCAGGGGGGAGGGGTAAAAACCATCGCCCCTCCTCTCCAGCCAAGCAGCAACCACAAGGCGGAACTAAAGGAATCCCCGGAGGATCTGCACCTGGTTTGGGCACTAGGCAATTTCGCATCCCAACCACAGGCTGGAGAGCAGTCGTCCCTGCAGCACCAGGCGTTGGTAAGGAACAACAGGTTATTCTGAATCATCCAGCTTCCGGAACTGCGACCCCGGAAGTGGAGATGGTCCCAACACCCGCATCTCAGCAGGACCAGCTTAGGCTGGCCATCCCCCCAGGTGTACTGTCTCAACAACATTCCCTTTCTTCCCCGAAGCGTTCTCGGAATGACAACGGGGACGTGAGCGCGGCCACAGATTACCTGGTAGGGATCCCCTCTCCCCCAAATCAGACTCGGAACTATGTGGCTGTGCCACTAATTCTCAAGAGCAGCAATCAGGGACCACAAATGTTGTTGCGCTCTGAACAGAAGGAAGATTTGCAGATCCCCTCCTTATCCATCAAGACTCCACCGGAACCAGGCCCCATGGCAAGAAGAATGTTGGATAAGAAATTCTACGTTCTCCCAATCCCTCACCTCCCAATGATTACTGTACTGAAGACTGGTGTCACAGGCGCCACCTACACAGTCCACTCGGTCTGTCTGGATGCTTCCTTGATACCAGGCACAAACTTTCAGTTTGCAGGGAAGGGTTTGTATTGGGATCCGATTGCATGGTTCAAGGCTAACAACAACGAGGAACAACGTACAACTCTATTGGGTGATGAAATCAAGGGGGAGATCATCACAGATGTGAATGATCTCCTTTCCAAAGACATGAAGTTGCACTCCAAGTTCATAAGCGATGCACTCAAAGCTCCTTGGGATCACCCACAACTCAGCCGAGCACAGGTACCTTCAGCAGACGCACGGATCCAACCTGGCAGCCTGCACCCAGTAAGAAATGGACAATAGTATAAAGATAGCGTCGTGGAATGTCCGTGGATTAGTGGACATGAACCAGAAATTTAAGAAAGCTCGCCTTGAATCCTAGATCCATGAGCAAAGAGTACAAATTATATTGATCCAGGAATCCAAACTAGACACGGACATGATAAATGAACTCAAGAGCTGGTGGAACGGACCCCAAGCATGGGCCCCTGCTGATGGGACAAAGGGGGGATGTGGTATCCTAATCCATAAATCTCTTTCATGCACCATCTTGAGTATTGATTTCGATTCATTTGGAAAATGTGCCAAAATGATACAGACCCTCAATGAGACTTCTTGGGGAATTATGTCAGTATACGCCTCCCCCCATCCGATCACACCGAGAAAATCTCATTTATCCATTCCCTCAACGACGTGATTCCCAGAACTGATCACATCATTATCAGGGGGGATTGGAACACGGTCCCTAACCCAAACTTTTAACTTCACCACTCCACTATCGCATCCTATGGAGTCATTGGCACTATGTGAGGTGATAGCAGAGAATAATCTGTTTGATCCCAATCAGTCCTTCCACCCGGACGAGATCGCGTTCACATGGGTCTTTAATAACATATCCGAAACGGGGGAACGACCAAGAAGAAGATTGAACGTCATCTTTGTCAATGAGCAAACTATACCCCTGATATCTCAAACAGACATCTTAATAGGGAACCTTTCAGATCACGAACCGGTCTCAATCTCCTTGAACAATGGGGCATCATTGGAAAGGGGCAGGGGTTGTTTTAGGCTCAGTATGCACATATTTGAAGACCCGGGTATGTGCGACTGAGTGGTGGAATTTTGGGAAGAATGGAGGAGTTTTACAGACCTCTACTATAACAGTCCAGGAGAATGGTTAGACAAAGGACCCCACCTTATAGCAGCCCATCTTAACATGTTCTCTCGTATCAAAGCGGTGAACAGGAGAATGAGAGAAATCTGTTATAAAAAGAACATCGAAAAAGTAGAGGCAAACCAGGGATTTACATCCTTATCGGACGATGTATGGCTGAGACGTCGGACCAAATGGCTGCAAGAATGGCAAGAGGAACAAATAGCCAAGCACGAAGCATGGGAAAATTACAGACAAATAAACAAAATAATTGAAGCAGAAAGAATGAATAATAACACCTTGAAACCAGATAGGGGAAGACTAACCGCCTCCTCGATGGTCGAAATGTAGCCCCCCTTCAATCCGGACGATCCAGTGGCTAGATCTGCAACGGATCCTACAATACGTAAGATCCTTCTACTAGGTCCTCCTGACGTCAGAGAAGGAACTAGGTGCCCCTGTCGTGGACCAGGTGCAGGAGAACTTATTGTGAAATTCTACATAGCGCATCCTCTCTAAGGAGGAGGAAAAATAACTGGAAATTCCTATTACACTCACATAATTGACAGAAGCCCTAAAAAGTATGGCCAAAGGCAAATGTCTGGGACTCGACGGACTTCCTGTCGAGTTGTACGCCATGTTTTGGAATGTTCTTGGTCCAGAGATGGTAAGAGTCTTTAATGCCATCTTGGATGGGGCCAAAGTGGGCCATCGAACCACGGAAAACAGCGATTTCGTCAAAACGGACAATTTTTATTTTTTGTACGAAATTGAAAGTCCACTCTGCAACCAAAATTTGATGAAATTTTGGGTAGGGCGTTCTGAAAACGCCCTACCCCCTCGATGTTTTTGGACTCAGCCAGAGTCCAGATACATGCAGGGGGTACGACGTTCTGAAAACGCCGTACCCCCCTGCATGTATTTGGACTCTGGCTGAGTCCAAAAACATCGAGGGGGTAGGGTGTTTTCAGAACGCCCTACCCAAAATTTCATCAAATTTTGGCTGCAGAGTGAACTTTCAATTTCGTAAAAAAAATAAAAAATGTCCGTTTTGACAAAATCGTTGTTGGAAGGAATCCTTACCTTGCTATATAAGAAGGGGGACAAGAGAGACATCTGGAATTGGCATCCCATTTCCCTCCTCAATGTAGCAGGCAAAATACTAGCCAAAACAATGGCCAAAAGATTGTCACATCTGATGAAGAAACTGGTAGCACCTGATCAATCCGTCTTCGTTCCAGGGAGACAAGTGCTAGAGAATATTATGACAATCTCACAGGCTATTGAACTGATTACATTAAGAAACGCAAACGTTGCAGTTATCTTCATTGACTTCGAGAAAGCGTACGATAGGGTTAACTGAGCCTTTGTCCAAGCTACGTTAACAAGGGTGGGAATGAGTCATAATTTCATCAAATGGTTTTGCGCCCTCTACGGTGGATCGCAAGGCAAAGTACCGGTCAATGGCCTTGTCTCTACACCATTCACCATCATGATCTCACGATCACTCCGCCAAGGGTGCTCCTTAGCACCCTCCCTATTTGTGATTCAAATGGAGGTCTTGTTGAACATGGTCAGAGCTCACCCTCCAGTTAGAAGTCTCCCCCTAAGCCAATCATACTCGTTGAAGATCTCAGCGTTGGCTGATGACTTCTCTGCGATTGCTGAGAACGCCCCAGGCTCCCTAAATGCACTCAGACAATGCATCACAGTCTATGAAGCAGCATCTGAAATGAAGGTAAGTTGGAAGAAACCGGTAGCAATGACTCCAAATGGAGAACCCCTGACACTAGACATTGGCATCAGGACCCTAACCAACTCAGACTCCGAAAGATACCTAGGCATTCTGGTATCCTTCTCTGACTGCAGTAAACTCCTAAACTCGGTAGTGGACGAACGCATCAGAAACGCATGTTCAAAATGGTCAAAAAGAAAATCTTTATCCCTTTTCGGGCGAACAATGGTGGCTAACGTGTGTATCCTCTCGACAATATGGTACATCCTATCGTTCAGAGAGGTATCTAACACGTCGGCACAGTTGATTCGCCAAGTGCTGTCAAGATATATTTGGAAAGGGGACTCAGAATTACCTTCATGCATATCCAAACTGGCTTGGTGGAAAATCACGGAGAAGAAATGTAATGGGGGGTTAGGAGTGATTGACCCAACTAGTCAATACAAAGCACTCCTATCTAAATGGCCTGCTAGACTCCTCACAGCACACCAAACCACTCTGTGGGTACGTCTGGCCCTAGCCTTCCTAGCAGCTGATTGGAATCTCACAAACGAAGAAGCCGTATGCGACTGCTTGCTCCTCCAACCCCTACTCAGAAACACAAAGTCACCAACTTGGGGCCCGATTTTTAGAGCCTGGTCCAAGCTATCTCCTTCATACATCAAGGAACCGTCCTCTGTTGAAGAAGTACTAACAACGTGCCTATATGAAAACCCAGCAAAATGAAGCGGGACGGGCAGAGTCTTCGAAGTCTCCGCACTGCCAGGGAACTTCGCCAGGAAATGGCTACAAAGAGGGATATGCACAAACGTTGGAAAACTCTAGAGGAAATTAGACCTGCTTAGGGGCTTACAGAATATCCAGACTCATAGGGATGCCATAATAGGAGCTGTCCCGGCGTCCTGGCTGCAATACCTGAGGGAAGAGGACGGCGACTAGCTGGAGGATACATGGTGGATGGACTCCGTACATCATGGATCCGTCATTCACGTCCTGGAGAATAAGGATGTACGTTCCTGGCAGAACTCTGGGATGCTCAGGGTGAACAACTTCAGACACAACGTGACTCTTTGAGTGTGACAAAACATAGACGGGCAAGACCCGTTCGACTACAACCCTCAGTCTCCTCTACTGGTCTACAGCAGTCGAGGTTCAGCAGGAAGCCCCCCCTCCTAGGGGAAAGACGTCTTGACTGCACTCGCGTGGGATGGATCAGAACTGCAGAGACGACGGAAACCGAAATGATATCAGTAGAAAATTACAAACCGAAAGTAGGATACAGACTGCAATCCAAATCCTCAACACTAACTGCTCAATCCTGGCTCTCCTGGAACAAGACATCCCCGTCCATGAGTTTTTGCACTTTTGTCTCTACTTGGTTTCCTCTCTATTGTCAGATGATTCAAGGTATCACAGAACTCAGAATGGCAGGACTGCAATGGCTGCACATGCACTCCTGCGTACCTACAGCCGAATGGTGCTCAGAGAAAGGAATGCAGATCAACATACTCTGTGATCAATGCCCTTACCCAAGAGTGGAATCTTCGGCGCACCTGTGGTGGGAATGCGTGGTGGCACGTGGATTCTGGGAATGGGTCCAAGACTTGTGGAGAAGGGCATATGGAGACTCCAACAGATGGAACCAGCACTTTGTGCTCACAGGAGATACAACCACTGTGACAGGAAAGGACATAGCACTCAAATTTCGCGCCATTGCCTTCTGGCTGTTACGGCTGGCAAGAAGAGATAGTCGCTTCAAAGGGATGAGCACATCCCAGCCAGCTTTGAGGAACAACTTCAGATATAATTCTGTACGAACACTGATTCTGGAAGAATATAGGAAGTTCAAAGAGAAGCAAGCAATGACTGATTTCACTCCTCCAAGACAGATAAGGAAGTGGGAGTACCAAAAAAAAAAAAAAAAAAAAAAAGAAAGTGGGAGTACCCGTTTCAATGGGCAGGAGGAACCCCAACAGGCAACTTGAAGGTGTTCATGTCTCGTCTGTTATGGGAAGGAAGACCTGCCACTGAGGAACTGAGGCATTAGTTGAGTAATCCAGTCCTCTCGGAAGAACAAGGACGCTGGACCTGTTTTCCAGCAAAGGAGTCAATGGACTGTGAAATAGGGTAGTTTCTGTTCTGTAAACAGGCATTACTCTCTTTAATAAGCAGAGACTGCTAGAATTTGCTAGTACCTCTAGAACTGCTCTTTCTGAAAGGATGCTGGTCCCGGTTCCAGCCTGCATTCAACCTCTTCTAACGAGGACACTGGATCTGTTTCCAGTCTGCTACCTAAGAAAGGACGCTGGACCTGTTCTCCAGCAATCCGGCTAGAATTGTGAGGTCCCCAACCTCTGTTCAAGACTTGTAATGCCAAACACAGATCTGTCCAAAGAAAAAGAAAAAAAACTCTGTTGTCCAGATTAGCAAAACTGAACAAGTTAGGTAGGGTCAGTGTTGGGCCATGGCTGCTCTCCCCCACTGGTCACGGCGAGCGGTTTAGCTCGCCACCATGAAAGGTCAGGAAACCAGTTTAGTGTGTCAAGTTCCCAAATCACTCTAGAAGTTAAGGTTGGGCTGGGATGTTGGTCCCATCCTCTATTCCTATTTTTTTCATTTTGGGAGAGCCATTTGTATCCAGGCGCAGGGTCCTGGTTACATGAGCCTACAGCTGGGTAAGGGCCCGAGCGTGTTTATCTTGTTGAATCCGGGTTGTTCTGTGGGGTGACCTTTTTCTTTTTTTTTCTTTTTTTTTTTGGTGGGGTGATTCCCGGGCCCCTGTGCTTGTGAGAAATATAGCGTGGATCCAGCGGCCTAGCTCAGTTGGTAAGGCACGCAAGTGGCATTCAGGAGGTCTTGGGTTCAATCCCCATTGGGCTCATGTACCTTCCTGGGCAAGCTTGGCGCCCGCCACCTAGAGATATGCCGTTGGTCCCCCCGAGTGGCATTGAGCAGAGACTGCTGATGTTCATAGGGGGAGGGGACCGGAGGGGAGGCACAGTGACTGGCCCATCGAAGAAGCTCGAGTGGCATTGAGCAGAGACTGCTGATGTTCATAGGGGGAGGGGACCGGAGGGGAGGCACAGTGACTGGCCCATCGAAGAAGCTCGGTCCTGATGCTACCGGCTGACCCCTGGCCGGTATCGCCCACCTGCTGTAACAGGTATCGCACATGCTGGTGGGTGCAGCTCCAGCATGTTCCCTCGTTGGAGGCTTGAGCACGGATGTGGCTGCTACGGGGTTCCCCGTAATACTATAATGACAATAAAAAAAGGCCTGAAAGGCCGTCCTGTCCAGATTTGACAAGTATTTGAATTGGTTGGGTGTGTGCATGATTTGAGCATTGAATTTCGGGGGCGTGGTCCCACTAGCCAAGAGGATCGGATCGAATGCCTGAATCTGGACGAGTTTATGGAGATGTGCAGGAAATCGAGATTGAACTGCTTTTCTGCATTTGTGCTTGAATCACATCCAGATTCAGGAGCTCAATCCTATCCATTTTGCTAGTGGGACCTCGACCCCGGTCGTTGGGCATATTAACTGCAATTTGGCGGTACCAACCTTGGCCCACTGCATCCGGGGGGCGCCAACCTTGGCCCACTGCACCCCGGGGGCGAGGTCCGGTCTTCTCCCGAACATAACGCATCCTAATAATCAATGTATCCAGACTGTTATTCCGTCCAGTCAAAATGAGGGTGCCTTGTGTTCCGGGAAAGACGGTAGCAAAGAGGATTGGATTGAACGCCTCAATCTGGACTTTTGTGGCAAGGTGCAGAATGTGGGGATTGAACTGTTTCTCTGCATCTCTGCTTAAAACACGTCCAGCTTGGGCACAAGTAGTGGGACTAAAAAAAAAAAAAACAAAAAAAAAAAACAAGTAGTGGGACTGGTAATGCGGGTACTTGGGGAACAGAAGCCATCATTGTCCCTTACCTTTATTGGGTTGCTGCTGTCCTGCCCGTACTTGGGCTCAGCTTCTTCGTTGCATGTGGACAGAAAAGGAAAGGGACTTAAAAAAAAAAAAAAACAAATTAAAAAAATAATTTAAAAAAAAAAATGGAAAAAAGGAAAGGGACTCGTGGGCACTGGGTCTTGGGCCCTGATAAAAAAGGAAAGGGAAGGGACCCGCAGCACCAGTTGCCGCAGTGGAACCAGCTGTGCAATTCTATGCCACAGTCTGGGCCTCGCTCCAGTAGTCACCACTCCACACGTATTTGGACTGTTGATTAGGTTAGATACATTCGAACTGATCCAAGATTTTCCATGCATGGAGACTACGTAGACTTCCAGATACATTAAAAAAAGGTGGGGGGGAGGAAATCGAGTCCAGAGAGCGAAGGTGCCGCGCAACCGTGTCGCACACTGCACGTATGGTCCCATTAAATGACTGCTGGTACCACTGGGGCAGTGGAGCCCCGGGGCCAAGTCCCACTACAGTAGCAGCGTTGAGCTACCTCAACGCCCGAATCTGGACGTGTTTGTGGAGACGTGCAGTTCAGGAAACTCAACACCGTTTCTGCACATCTCCGCAAAAGCGTACAGATTCAGGCGTTGAGGTAGCTCAACGCTGCTAGTGGGCCTTGGCCCCCGTGATTAAGCAAGGTCCCACCCGATACAACGGTTTTTCTGTTCTTTATTTTTTGCCAGTGGAACAAGGTCCCACCGGGATTCTGCTGGTTCCACCGGGATTACGCTGGTCCCACCGGGATTACGCTGGTCCCACCAGGTCCCCCCACGATTCTGCCCTGGATTCTGCTGGATTCTCTCCGTGCCAACCGTAGATAACCGGGGCCCAAGTCCCACTAGCAGCGCTGAGTTTCATCAACGCCCGAATCTGGACGTTTTCGCAGGGATCGTGCAGAAAATCGAGTGAGTTTCCTCAACTGCACCTCTACACCATCACGTCCAGATTCGGGCTTTGTGGACACTCCACGCTGCTACCATCTTCACCCCATAGTGCGCCCGGTCATTAAGTCTGTACTTGGTCAACCTGTTAGTCGAGATACGGCGATAATTATAATTACCGGGCGTTCTGCTCGGGTGAAGAAGGTAATGGACTTAGGCCCCTGGGGACAAGGAAATCGACGTGCTTTTTTTTTTTTTTTTTTTTTTTTTTAATGAAATCGACGTTCAGAAAGTAAAGTGGGCTTTTTTCCAGCATATGAAGTTTTCAAAAAACAAATAATAAAAAAATAAAACAAAAAAAAATCGAAGGTATTTAGTTGGGACCCAAAAAGAAAAAAGAAACGGATAGAGAAAGGAAAGTGGAACGTCTTCCAAAAAAAAAAAAAAAAGTGCTGAGGTGCCATTGGAGCCCGGGAGCCCCAGCGATGGTGGGACATTTATCACGGGACACTGGTCCCAGTACCGGTTTTCCCGTAGCACAACGCACGTAATCAGGACTGCATCCGACCGGAGAAAGGCTTGCATACATTCATGGTTAGCCGGCGTTGCGGTCGGGGGATCCGAAGACTGTAGGGCCCGCACTGGTAGCACGGGACCCGTAGGAAGACCCTCCCTGTCGAGGTCCCGATTGCAGGTCCCACTAGCAACATGAATTGGATTGAACGCCTGAATCTAGACGTGTTCCTGGAAAAAAGCAGAAATTGGAGATTGAACCGCTTTTCTGCATCTCTGCTTAAAACCCGTCCACATTCAGGAGCTTAATTCAATCCTCTTTGCTAATGGGACTGTACTGATCTGCGTCCGTAACAAAGAAAAACAATAATAAAAAAAGTACAGATAAACAGTAGGGACTTCTTTTTTTTCCTTTTTCTTTTTTTCACCAAAAAAAAAGGAGAGTTAGGAGTTAGGACAGAGTTAGGGACTTGGTGGATCATGAAAAAAAAAAAAAAAAAAAAAAGTCGGGGGACCGAAGAGGTTCCCCTAGCGCTCGCCGCAGGCGGGATTAGCGCTGCTCTAGCGGGTGGGGGTCGGTCGGCGTTTTCGGGGTTAAGTGTGGGTCACTGCTCCATGGGACGCGTTGGGGAGAGCGCCTCGTAGCGGGCATAGCTGGGCTGAGCTATGGCGACATGAGATGATGTTCAACTGTCTCTTGGTTGAGATAGGAACGCGGGACTGGTGCGTTCAGAGCATGATCCCTTTGGTAGTCGAGTGCCCCCACCATGAATCCATGAACAGCCAGTTTCTTAAAACGTGAAGACATCGTGAAAAGTCAGTGAAGAGGCCGCCAACGAATGAAGTATGCTCGTGCCTGCAAGATGAAGTATCGGGTATCAGATAAAGGCTCGTGCCTGCAAGAGCAGGCCTGGGATGCGCATGAGAGGAGTTGTGCAACCTTTGACTTCAGCTCTCCAGAGGGTTAAACTTCCATGCATGCTGCTTGGCCCACCATAGCCTTTGCTATGGTGTTGGTCTATCCAGCTGCTTGAATGGGCGGATGGCCAACCCAGCTGTCGTATCTAACGGATCTACAGCTCGAACTATATAGAGAGAGCGTGAATAGGATGAAGGAGAGAGAAAGCTTAGTGCGTGACGAACGGTGCATCTGGCAGCAGCGCCTCCGGAGGCAGTGGGAGAGCAACTGACGGCGGTAGGACTGTTATCGGGAGCATCAGGAAGCAATTGTCCTACCACTTGTCACAGTTGGCCTTTCCTTACCTCGGTCACCACCAGCGCACACCGGCAGTCACCGAGTCGTTTCCGTAACAGAATCGTTTCCTCACACACTACTACTCGACAACACTTCTTCGCATCCACGCATTCTCAAGATCTACAGTTCACATTCAGACTCAATACTACTGACGTTGTATCTGGACCAAGTATCAGCGCTATTCGTGGTACTCGGTTAAACTTGGAGTTCGGTCTGGACTAAGGACTGTAGGGCATTCGGATCGGGATCAACGACCACGAGGAGGAGGTTGGTTTTGGGACCTACGACTGAGACAACTGGATCAGGACCAAGGCTGAGTTTGGTCACAAGATCCACCCGTTTGTTGCCCAAAGCAGACGTCCATTTCGGTGCTAAGCTCGCGACCTATCAATTCGGACTTCGACTTCTGTGGATGTGTGACTGCAGATTTGTGTACACGCTGAGTGCTGCTGGCAGACGGTCAACCGAGGGAGATTCGAGGGAAGTCCAGCAGATTCAGCAAGTTCCGCAGCCTGCCTCCGCTGCGGCGCTGTCGGTAACTTATACCGTCGCGGGCGGAGGGAGTAGTGCCATCCGGGCCAGCGACGTTCAGATGCATCCTGGGTAAGTTCCTTGGTCCTTGGTCCTGATCCAGTTGTCTCAGTCGTAGGTCCCAAAACCAACCTCCTCTTCGTGGTCGTTGATCCCGATCTGAATGCCCTACAGTCCTTGGTCCAGACCGAACTCCAACTCCAACCGAGTACTGCGAATAGTGCTGATACCTTGGTCCAGATACAACGTCGGTAGTATCGAGTGTGAATGTGAACCGTAGATCTTGAGAATGCGTGGATGCGAAGAAGTGTTGCCGAGCAGTAGTGTGTGAGGAAACGATTCTGTTACCGAAACGACTCGGTGACTGCCGGTGTCCGCTGGTGGTGACCGAGGTAAGGAAAGGCCAACTGCGACAAGTGGTAGGACAATTGCGTACCCCCCACCAATAGATGGAGCCTCCCCGAGTATGCTAGCGGTGTCTGCTCTTATCAGCACCCCTAGCATTTATTCGGGTTGTTATCAAAAAAAAAAAAAAAAAGAAAAAAAAAAAGAAAGGACAATTGCGTACCGGGCCCACCCAAGTGCCTCGATCCAGTTGGCTTGCACACCGCCACTGGGGCAAGGTCCCACTAGCAAAGAGGATAGGATTGAAGACCTGAATCAGGACGTGTGTGGGGAAAGGTGCAGATTGTCGAGATTGAACTGCTTTTCTGCATGTCCGATGAAAACGCGTCCAGATTCAGGATATTTATCCAATCCCCTTTGCTAGTGGGACCTCGCCACTGGACCTCGCAGGGCATGACTGCATGTTAATTAAAAATAATGGAAAATAAAAAAGAAAAAAGGTATTGGACGCTGGACAGTAAAGAATTGAAAAAAAAAATGGAAAAGAACAAAATGGATGCTTGGCGTCAGTTAGCTCTTGCGTAGTTATATCGGCTTCCAACATCTGGTATTGACCAACTGTGAGCTTCCTATCCACTTTGGACCAGACAGAGTCATGGTGTTGCAAGAGCAATTGCTGCTCAGAGTGTTGTGCCTGTGAAGCAAGCAGGTTTTCATAAAATAAGGAAATGTTAGTCACGATTGTTTGCGTTTCTACTGCTAATGGTGCGCCATTGTCAAAAGGGTGTTTCATCGCCGTGATCAGCCGGGGCTGTTGAGACGGGCGATGAGTAGCAAAAAAGGAAGATGTCATTCGGTCACCTTTGACCAACCAACCGATACGCTTAGTATGAGTAACAGTTCTCATTGCCGGCTGCGACTGCAGTGTCCAGCGCTGTCTCAGGTCATCCATACGCCATCAGAACACTGGCACGTCATAAAGCCCCAGGCTTGGATGGCCTGCCGGCACAATTTTTTCGTGGTTTTTCACTACATTTAGTGCCTGAATTACTGCTCATCTGCCAAGCGGTCTGGAATGGCGCATCATTCCCAGTACAAACGGTGCAAGGAATAATCACATTTGTTTTTAAAAAAGGAGATCACACTGACATTAGAAACTACCGGCCGATAACACTCATGCCAGTATTGTATAAGATATTTTCCAAAATCTTGACAGCTAGACTCCAAAATGTCTTGCCTTTGTTGATCCATTCATCCCAGACGGGTTTCCTGCAAGGGAGACAGATATTACATAATGTTATGGTAGTAGAACAGTTGAGTTAGTGACTGCTTGCGATGACAGTTTGGCAATTGTCCTGCTTGATTTGGAGAAGGCTTACGACCGGGTGGGGTGGGAATTTCTACAGGCTACTCTCACGGCCTTTGGTTTTGGTCCCAAGTTCAAACATGCGGTTAGTAGTTTGCTGCAAGGAGCGTCCTCTCAAGTTTGCGTCAATGGGGTGTTGTCCCCACCAATCCAATTGCAGAGATCAGTGAAACAGGGATGTCCTGTAGCGCCCTATTTGTATTTACTATATGTGGAAATCATGCACATTTTGATAAGGGCCAACCCGGATATCCCGGGCATGGTGCTCCCAAGCGGTGACCGTTTGAAATCTGAGGCATTTGCTGATGACTCCGTAGCGTTTACTCCTCTAGCTGATCATGCCTTTTTTGCCCTGAGAGACACAATTGAGCCGTTTTGTCAAATATCACAAGCGACTGTTAATTGATCCAAATCCTCTGTGTTAATTCCACAGGGGGTTCCACCACCATACCATTGGGGCTTGCGGGTAGTGGCCCCTTCTCAACACGAGAGATTGTTGGGACACAGACTTTCCTTTGATTCCCAATTGACAAATGATTCTTCACCGTCGCTAACAGGTTTGCGCACTGCATTGCGACCATGGACTCAGTTCAAGGGTGTCAGTCTTTTCATCCGAGTCGTTGTTATCAATAACGCTGTTTTGTCAACTCTTTGGTATAGGAGAGCTCTTCTTCAGTTGGACCCTCCCTCGATCTGAATGATCCACCAACTGGTCACACATTATCTCTGGAAAGAAGAAACGAGTGATGAAAATTTTCTACCGAAAGTGGCCTGGCAGATCATTACACAGCCCAAGAGAAATGGGGGGTTAGCAATTCTAGACCCTGAGCGGCAGATAGCTGCCTTGCTTTCTAGGTGGATCCCATGGGCAATCTTGGAATCCCCTTTTGCTCCATGGCGTCAACTGGCTGAAACTRTCCTACTCTCTGAATGGGAATGGGAAGATTATCGTTGTGTGTGGCTAGCTACTTTGAGTCAGGACTACCTTAGGAAACRGTTGTYGCCGAGTATCTGGGCAGGTATACTGAAGGCATGGTCAAACAAGTGTCCCCAACTGCAACCCCCACCAMTGATTGCTGAACGAATACTCACTCAACCCCTGTTCAACAACCCTCGGATTTTGACTTCGGCGGGATTTTCATTTGGATATTTTGGCTCTGGGGAATTCGGGAACGCATGGATGAGTCGAGGGATTGGTACACTGGCTGACATATGGGATGTGACAACGGCGGATTGGAGACCTGTCCACGCCCTAAGCCCGAGACTGATTGGACTGTGGCATCAAAGTCAACACTTGCACCAATTGCGACAGGCTATACCGCAGGAATGGCTTCAAACAATGAGTCGGGTGGTGGTGCCGGTAACGGGCATGTGGTACAAGCATAAGGACCATCAGGAACCAGAGTTGATTTGGAAAGTCGAGAACTATGGAGCAGAAGCCGATATACCGTTCACTTGTTGGAAAGTGCAGGGTGGGATGTATTCCTTGGGAGAGTCGTTGCAACTCTCCCAAGACCAGACTCCTCTGCCTCCGTCGGGCCAGTTACTGCCGGTCTGTGTGTTGGAACAAAGAGACGGTTACCGAACTTTCTACTTACGAAGAGCAGCCTACGAGTTACCGGTTGACCCGAGAGACTGGGTCTGGACACACCCGAAGAATGACAACTTGCTGATCTCGCTCGATAGTTATACAACTAAGTTGGGCTATTTGATTTCAACACCGGAAGTGGATGTGAACTGGCTAGTGGGACGAAGATGGATGGCAAGGGGATGGATAACAGACTCACTGACAAGACTGGTTCGAGCATTACCTGGTTTCTGGAAACAATTGTTGGACCTAACAGTAAGCAAACATGCAAGTTTGCTCTGGTTGATAATGCATCAAGCACTGCCTGTTGCTGCTTGGTGTGCACGAAGAACGGTAAAGGCTACTCCGGAATGCGGACTTTGCCRGGGAACACGAATGGAGGACATCCATCACCTCTTATTGCTTTGTGAAATATCGAGACCATTTTGGGAGTGGTGGAGACGGTCTGACGTCCCTGTCCCTGGRGCAGCTACTCGGTGGGATGATCAGTTTGTGCTGATGGGGGTGGCTTCAAGAAGACGCCTGTCCCCTGATCATTTGGCCCATGCAGAAGAAACTATTCGAGCTGCCATTGTATGGACAATGTGGAATCTTCGTAATGCTGCTGTGAGAAGGGGAGAACATCTTACACCCCCGATGGTGAGAGCAGAAATCAAGTATGCTATAAAGCAAGCTGTCTTGGCAGACTGGGAGTACCGA
>BFEA01000888.1:176588-187027 GCA_003427395.1 Chara braunii | reverse complement strand
CTCTCTCTCTCTCTCTCTCTCTCTCTCTCTCTCTCTCTCTCTCTCTCTCTCTCTCGTGCTCTCGGGCGCAAGTCCCAACACGAGTGCGACTTCAATTCTTACCTCTCCTCCTCTCCTCTTCTCATCCTCGCTCTCCCCCGTGCTCTCGGGCGCAAGTCACTACACGGGCGCAACCTCAAGTCGTTTAGTGATCCGAGCGCCCGAACGCACATTCACGACTCCGTACGCTCTCCTGTTTTTGCACTCCCTCCTCCCTTTATACTGTGAGAGCGGTGTCTCTCGTCGACCTCCCCCTCGACCGCGGCAGCCCAGGCGGGAGGTTCGAAATATTCGCGAATTTTTCCCGCTCACTCGTACATCCTCCCCTTTCTCAATCCTTCTCTTCTCCTTTCTCCTCCAATCCCGTGCCTTAATCATTACTCCCTTGGATCAAGAGTTGCGGCTCTTCCGTTTCCTTTTGTCCCCCCTCCTTCCCGATTTCAAGACCGCCTCTTTCTTCTCCTGCCTTTAAGACCATACGGGACTTATTCCTCCCCACCTTCGCTTCGACAGTTAGGAAGCGCATGCACTTTTTCTTCTACCCGCAACCGTTTTTCCCGCTTCGGTATCCCTGTTGTAGTCTTGCCTATCGATCCCGTGCGATGAGAGCTCCTTCAACAACCCCGCTTTTCTGCCCTGTCCCCGGGTCAGCTCCGCCGCTCCCTCCTCAGCTTTCTATGTGCTGCCACGGCAGCCGCGGCTCCTTTCTGCTATCGAACGAGCCGACTAGTCGTGGCCCACCGCTTCAGCGGACATCCTTAGCTCTAACCGCCAAAACTACTTCATCAGGACCCCCCCCTCTTGGCAAAAAGCCCAAGATCGAAGTCCATCCTACTTCCTGCACAACCCCACCTTCTTGATTTTTGTAGCTGCTGAGATTTGCGCGCGCTACAGCTTGCACTTTCGTCCCCTTTCTTAAGAAAAGGGACAGTCGTAGATGCCATCTCGATTCCTAACGGTACTTTTTGCAGACCAGGGAGCTGCTTAGCAATCGCGAGCCGGCTAACCGCCCCTGGCTTGCAGATCGCCCCAGCTCTCCACTCCCCCTTGCTCAATCCGCAGCTTTCCTTCCTCCACCAATCCCCATTGCCGTTTTTTTGTCCTCGGATTCCCATAATGACACTAGATCCTCGACCAGCTCCGTGTTGTCATTCGTCAGGCTCCCTCCCTTCCAATACGGTCATTCGTAGTCTATCCTCAGGTGTCGGGAGCTTACAGCTTCCCGTATACAACCCCGAAGGTTGGATTCTGGCATCCCCCTTTCGTGCCACTTGTACCCACACCCTCATCCACGGCTTCCAGTTGATCGATCACAGAAGCCCGGCCTTCCCACGTCCTCATGCTATCCGAAAAATGCTTGTTTCGAGTAAGTCCAATCAAAAATACTCTGGGCGACCTACCATTCTGTGCGGACTGTCACGCCGATGACCCAACGAGGCGACCAGTCATCGTTCCTGTGTTTCGCACGAAGCCTGGTGGTCATGATCTCATTTGACAGCGATCTGAGTTTCTTTTCGTTCTATCTGGTAGTACCACACCTTGGCTCAACCATCACCTCTCAAAAATCAAACTGGGACCCTGGTGGCCGAGCACTCTCTTCCTGATCCCAACGCCAGCTGGAGACGCCGTCCATGTCACACTGATTCCCCTTAGTCACAACAAGCCGCGAACAAGCCCCGCTTCGCGTCGCGTGGAATTATACCATGCTGTGGAGGTGGCTGTGAAAATCCTTAATCTCATATCCAGTTTCAGGCATGCTCCTTGGCCCACTTTGACAAGCTTTGCGGCTACTTTCCTTAAGCATTTTCCTCTCCTCGGTCCAGTTGCCCGCCGCTTTTTCTCCCTTCTTGGACGCCTTGTCAAACTCTGATTTTTCGTCCGCGCTAGGCCTCGCTTGCGACCACCGTCTCGGGTCGTCGTCTTTGCCTGTCCGAGGGTTAGTATGGAGAACAAAAAAAACCAAGATCACCTCCAAGCCCCTCTTCATTCGCATTCACGCGCCAATCATACCAAAAAAGAACAAAACACCCAAAAAGTTTTCTTTTGTTGTGTAGGAGGTAATCGGCTGGTAGGCAGCCCCGAACACCGGAACTTGAAGTTGTGCTCCTTCCTTTCTTCATTCAATAGCCTAAAGAAATCTGGCTGGCCGCTCGCATACTGAAACCTCTGTATCTTCTTGTAGTTTTAGAAGAGAATGTCCCACTTCTTCATGCAGTCGTCCGCGTCTCTAGGCCTCCCCTCATTCACCATGCGCTTCGCAGTGTCGTCCCACTTCCACTCCTTGGTCCGCATCCGACCGTAATTGTGACCCAGCCCGACGAGGTGCATGTCTTGCTCCCGCTTGCATCTCACCAGGAGCATTTGGTCTTCCGAAGACCAGTACGTCGCAGACTTCCCGCTGTCGTCGTTGGCGCCACCTCTGTCGCCATGGCCAACGGATGGACCATGAACAGCACCTGTGCTGCGTCCTTTCCCCCTCCCACCCGTCTTCCCCGGAGGCCGAATACGAATGTCGTCGTCGTCGTCCCCTGCTTCCACGTCCTCCATAAATCGTTCGTCGGCGTCGTCACCGCGACCACCATTGTCGTCGCCGCCATCGCTGTGTGCCCGCATGTTTGACACTCCTCGTGTGATGTTCTCCACAGTGGGTCCTGGACGCACCGGCGGTCTGCAGGCGCCCTCGTCCCTGAAGTCGGGTTGGGTCGGCGTTGTGCGGTCGGGCATCGAAGGACGTGCACCGCGGATGCGCAGGGACCCGGTTGCGACTCCATTGCATGCGGGGCAGGTACTTCTTGATCGATCGGCGGACGGTACAGTCGATCCATGCTGCCGGGCTAGTGCCGAAGGCCCGACACCGCCAGTAAAGGACGCACCTCGACGAAGTGTGGACTGCTCTGTATGCTGCCTTCCAGCATGTTAAACGCCACGTGGCGAAGGATCGGCATCGATGATGAACGTACGGCTCGCCTCCCTAGCGCCGCCAGAACACAACCCGAACCTGAGATCAAGTCCTCCATTGTCGTTATCTCCCAAGCCTTGGTGCAGCAGTGAGGAGAACTCGCCGCCTTCGTTGCTAGCCGACCCGCCTGCTCGCACCGTCTGCGACAACAGCTGCGTCGACCCGCTGGCAAGAGGCAACGTTGGAAGTTCTTTCGTCTCCGGCTCCTCGTCCGACGGGGAAAGTGGCGTCTCCCACGACTTGAGATGTCTGTACAAAGATGGGTCGTACTGTCGTGGAGGCTCCGCAGTCGGAGGTCGTCTTCCGCCCTGACTGCACCAACACCTGTGCATGCCTGCATGCCCGCCATCGGACGTTCCCCTGCCGCCCGTTTCGTCGACGCCCGCCTCTTGCAATGTTGTTTCCACGGCCGCCACAACAAGCACACGTGGAGGAAGACGACAATCAGGAACACGACGACAACGAGTACCAGCAGAGGCAATCTCCTCTGCACGTCAGCCATCAAATTCACCTCAGGAGCCACCCTCACACGCAACTACTGCAGACGAGTGTTTCGACATGCCGGGCGATAGGGTCGCTCGACCTTCATATGCCAACAACCAGCAGAGAAGACGACAAAGGCGCCTGCCTGCGATTCAAAAATCGACCGTTGCCGCCCGCGCACCACCTGAAGCGCCTCCGTATGTCGTCCCATGCACGTCGTCGTCCTCCTTCGCTATCCGCAACCGAGCCAACGGTCCAATACGAACGTCAGCCCGCCCACGGTCGCCCCCCGACGCTCCACCTCGTCAGCCAACAGCTACCGCTGGTGGCCGTTGCCAGCCTCGACCCACAGAGAACCTCCGATGTCCAATCACCCACCACACGGACCGCTCCTGGACCAGCAACCCCGTGTCGACGGTGCCATGCGCACGATGCAACGAGTCCGTGAAACTCGGGAATCCTAAATTTTTCTGTAGGTCGGGGGCTAGTGGAAAATTTAGGATGATTTTGCCTGGGGAATCCTAAATCCTTTAGGACTCGTCCTAACCCCGTTTTCACATTTTGGATCTCGAAATTGAATTTAGGATTGCGTGCAACGAAGACGCAATCTTAAAAACAGGCACTTTTAGGAGTGTCTAACGAGACCCTAAGTCGTCATAAAACTTACCTAAGGACATACTCACACCAGCACGTACTTCCGCAAATTTGCGTTGTGTTTATATGGCACTTGGGGATCACACTGGTCACCCGTTTGTTGCCCAAAGCAGAAAAGACAGGGTCGTGACCTCTCAAGCCCTAGAGATGCGAAAATAGATTTGTCGGCAGACAGACAGCACAATGCACATTTTTATTTTTATTTTTGCTTCCAGAAAACAGTAGAGGAAAAAGAAATACGATTTTGTGGGGACGTCTCTCTGCAGGTGGTCCCCGCAAAATATGTAAGCCTGCGGCTGTCTAGGCCGCTGACATTTACGTGCCCTTTTGTGTGAATATGCAAAATACGTGTTCAGGCCTCTTGTGACACGAAAAACTACATAACATTTGCGATTTTGCAAAAATACGTGGTACTGTGAGTGTGTGCCCTAACCTACGCCAGTCGGCAAAAATATTCTCTCTCAAACCTTGAAGCATTGATCTTTGGAACTCGTTGGGGGAAAGAATTTGTCCACTTAACCGACCATCTTTCCTACCCCTTTCCATAAAGTCCAGATACCCATAGCCCTATATATTTCTGCTATATAATGGGCCGCATTAGATGGGCTACACTTATCCTCTTTAAGAATAATAAACTCACAGGACCAGAGAGTTGAGGCAGTGTGCTGTGAATAAGCCTCGAACCATATAGATGCCCACCAATTCCAAAAATCTTGAGCTATTAGGCAAGACCACCAAATGTGGGGGATGTCTTCAATAAGGTATGAGGTACAGGAGGGGCAGAAGGTTAAGACCAGAGTGGCCACCTTCATCCTAGAGAAAACTTTGAGGGCGAACGTGTGTTGTAGTTGGCTGCAGCTGCGCTAGCGCTAGCGCCCCGATGCTGCCAGACCGGCAAGGCCCGGTCTGCCGGCTAGACTAGGGCCGGGGGAGGGAGCCCTTCGGTTGCTAGGCCTGTACGCGCGCCCAGCAGACGTGCGTGTCGTCTGCACTGACACGGGGCTGCTGTTGTATGAGACATGTGTGCTCAGTGACACGCGGACAGGGATTACGCCAGCCGTGGAATTCTTGGTAGTTTGCGACTGCGGTGGCAACTTCTAACAACAACGACACACGGAGGTGAGGGAACTATCGGTAGGTTGGCGATGACGGGTTCGGATGAGCTAGAAGCCAAGGAGTGGCTTACTTTCGTTCAAGGGAGCATTGAGCGGGTGCGCCACGGGGTGGCGAGGCTGAGAGCGGTGGTGTCAGGCACGACGGTGCCAGCAACTTCGTGGATCCGGAGCGAGCGACAGAGGCTATTGGAGACAAAATTAGGGGTTAGAGGAGGGGCCGCCCCCCCACCTGCGCGCGGTTATAAATGGGCTACGACTGGAGAACCTGATGCGGCAATATTACGATGATCTAGAGGAGGGGCAAGATCTGTATGCTCAGCTGGAAGATCGCTGCTATTGTGATAGTGACGACGTCAGCGACATCGACAGCAGCGACAACGGCGAGCTTCTCTGCACTACCGTTCATTACAGCAACAATGACAATAGCAACACCGATTTCACTTGCATCGCCGATCACTATAACACCAACAACAAAAACGACAACAACAACAACAACGACAAAAGCAACGACAGCAACGACGACAACGAGGTGCATATGGACAAACATGACGATCAAGGTTGTTTTGTCGACGTCGCTTCCAATGGAGCCGTCAACCACAGTGACAACAATAACATAAACATCAGCACCGGTGATGGTGACAACAACATCAGTAACGACATCAACAACAACAAAAATAATTGCGAAGTCTGTGGCCCTCCACCGTGCATCCAAGTCAGCCAGGCAGTCGACGATGAAGGTAAGCTTGCTGGGAGGGGGACGACTTCGTGTATGCTCATGACAATTCGGGGCTCTCTGTGTGGACGGGATAGCATAGAAGCTCTGCCATGGGATCCGGGTGGGGTTGGGAGGGAGGGTTGTGGGCAGCGTAGTTGGGGAGGCTTGGTAGCTTCTTGCATGCCGCATGATTTAGTGAACGTGGAATTCGTGCGAACAGGGGGGGATAAGAAGGAGAAAGGGTCGATGTGTTATGTCGGGTGTTGTTCGCACGATCTGAAGCTTTTTGCAGCCTTTTAGAATTATAACGGATTGCCACGTGGCAGGAAAGGTACAAACGTGCGATAATTGCGTGTTTTGCCGCGTGGAAAGTGCAATTTCGCTTTCGATTCTTGCTCTGAATGTCCCTCCCTCTCATGGTGATTGTTAGCGCTGTAAGGCGTTTTGGTTGTTGATGAGCGTTTCAGGGCTACTTACTGACTGAGATGGGGAACTTGATTGGTTTGGGGTTTTCCATTAATTGAATTTGTCGCCCTATCCTGATTACCCTTTCCCCCAATGGTGCTGAACGACTTTTTTGAAGTAGGTGAGGGTTGCACAGGGGGTTCTGACTCTCCTCTATAAAAAAGGAGATAGAAATAACATCAGGAACTACAGACCAATTACACTCCTCACAGTGGTTTATAAGCTAATGGCGAAGGCTCTGGCAAACCGCCTGGTCCCAATAATGACACATATCATTCATCCCGACCAAACTGGGTTCATTCAAGGCAGGAACATCCAAGACAATATACTCCTGGTCAATGAAATGATAAAGCTCACAAGACAGTCTAAACATAATGCAACTATTATATTCATCGATTTCGAAAAAGCATATGACCACGTGGATTGGCTGTTCCTGGACAAATGCCTTGAAAAACTCAGCTTTGGACCGTGCTTTAGGAGATGGGTATGGATCCTGCACGGGAATCCAACAACTAGAGTCATGGTAAATGGAAATTTAGCACCACCCATTGGACTCCAGAGGTCAGTCAGACAAGGGGACCCAATAGCCCCCTACCTTTTCGTCATAGTCATGGAAGCTTTAGCCGCTTACCTCAGAACACATAAGGACATTAAGAGAATCCAAGCTTCCTCAATACCACAGGAAGCGATCCCGGTGTGCTCCCTCTTCGCCGACGACTTGACCCTCATGCTCGACGCATCTAGGGAGGCAATGGTCGGGGTCCAGTCCATGATGGATCGCTTTAGTAGGCTATCGGACATGAAGGTGAACTGGGGGAGCAAGACCCAAGGGTGGTGGATACACCACCATGGAGTCAGACACCCGGAACAACCTAGAATCAAATGGCTCCCCTCAGAAGCCCCCATTAGGGTGTTGGGGGTTATAATGTCAGCTGAAGGTAGACCGGCCATTAACAATGAATGGATTTCTAAACCTCCCTTGGAAAAGATGACGCAATGGCAAGGGAAACATACATCCCTATTCGGACGTGCACTCATAATCAACAATGTAGTGCTGGCCACCTTGTGGTACAAATCAGCGATTTGGGCACTAGACAAAGCTGCCCTCCGCCCATTGCAACGTCAGATAGCCGCCTTTCTGTGGCGAGGTAATCATGAGTATCAGGGTGTCATTAGCAGGGTGGCATGGCAATCTATAACACAACCGAAATCGAGAGGAGGGTTGGGCATCATCGATCCAGCGTTACAAATTAAGGCCCTGACACTGCAGTGGCTTAAGAGACTCCTGTTTCACCCGGGTGTCCCGTGGAAGGCGCTGGCTTTAGAACAGATTGCTCGGCTTGCCCCACAGACAGCTGCAGAATGTGACCCGTTGAGGTGGCTAGAGAATAGAGATTGGTCTATCCCCAGGAAAAAATCTCAATATGACGCCCTTCTTCCCACCTCCCCCAGGCAAGCAGCAAGAGCGGACCTAAGATATGACCCCTTCTGGCCGACCCTGTTGCGTACATGGAGGTGTCTTCCGCTRCCGGACAAAATCCCCCCGCTGAGATGGGAMGAGGTAGCACGCCAGCCCCTCTTTGGGAACAGGTGGGTGACTGACCCCCAGGGACAAGTCTTGCACTGCGAGACCTCCCCGTGGAGGAGTTGGGTCAAGAGGGGAGTAACTAGAGTCCAAGACATATGGGATGTAGAAAAAAGAGAGTGGGTCAATTCGAGACAGTTAAGAGAGACGTTGCGTCACTGTCACAAAGTGGAGGACTCTCTAGAGGCCCTGATTGAAATGATCCCCCTAGATTGGTGGAGGATCCTCAGGAAAGGCCCGACGCTGCAAAAAGGGGACTGGGTGGCAATCAGGGACCACCCAGGAATAGTGGGTAAGGTAGTGCAACAAGACACAGATAGTGCTGTGAGAATAAATCTCTACCAGGTGAAAGCGAACAATGAGATGCAGAACTTAGAAAAGGAGGAAACTGTAAGAAGTCACGTGTTCAGAATCAGAGTGCTTCAAGAAAAGCATCAACTCACAGCATTCTCCCCACACGTCCCAATTCACCAATTGGCCCTGGATCTGGTTGAATGGACATGGTCGATACCTACAAGGCAGGGCAGGAAACACACGAGGACATTGTACAATCTAACGGTCAAATCGACTAATAGGCTCCTCAGACCAAGACTCAACCTGCGAGAGAGAGTGGAGGAGCGTTGGATGAATCCCCTGAATATAAGCAGGAACAACCTAAAACGAATAAAATGGTTCAACCTGGTAAAAGTTAAACCTGCAAAGTTTGCGCCGCTGCAATGGCAAATAGAGCACCGTTGCCTTCCGACCAACGATTGGCTCATAAACAGAACCCGCGTTGAGCAAATGGGGAAAGCCCTGCCCTGGTGCAGACTGTGCAAGGATGCCTTCCCGTCTCGAAAAAGGCCTGAGACTATAGAGCACATATTCTTGCAGTGCCCGGGTGTAGTGTGGCTTTGGCGATGGTGGGACAGAATCTGGGACCAACTGGGAACACAATCCCCATGGCCGTGGGATTGGAAAGCCCTGCTCTGCGAAACGTGGATCGTAGAGGAGCCAGATGAATTTACTACCAACATGTTCAAATTAGGACGCAGGGCGGTGCTTTGGGCCCCTTTGGAGACGGCACTGCACCTACGAGATGGAAAGAGCGAGACTAGATGGCCCGGAATTCACGGACAGCATTCAACAACAAATCCAAACAGAAATCACAGCAAAATGGGAAGCAGTCAAAGCCCAATTACAAACGCTATTCTCCAAACAGGACATTCAACTAAAAATACAAAACTTTAGCTCAAGCTGGCTGGGAGGGGACAGGGGGGGAAGGATAGGAAGAGTGGAATGGAAAGGTGGACAGAAATCGGGAGAGGGTTTAAAGAGAGACTACCGAATATTGTTCAATGATTGGACAGATATAGATACAGCAATCCCCATGAAATCTGCCCAAGAGTTCCCTGACCCCTTCCCCCCCCCCCTCCAACTGTATAGTAGATCTAGAACGGTATGGAAGGGATTGAATTTGACACCGATCTGGTCTGCTCTGCCCAGTCAATCATTCTCTGCTACGGGGGACATAACAACCCACAGAGGAGTGGTCTGCTAGGTATAACTGTGTTACCTGACGGCCAAGTTGAGAGCTGAAGAGGCCGACCCCTTCTGCTAACCATGTCTAAAGCCTGCTCAGTGAATCCCCTGGGAGACAGGGCAATCAATGCTGGCAGGCCCCATCTCTGCTTTTCTTATTGGTTCTGCTCAAAAAAGGGAGAGAGTGAGAGGGCGGGTGAGGAGGAAGGAGCAGGCCCTCACTTCAGTCGGCTATGCTGGTAGGCTTCTTTTACGTAGTGTTCTTCTGGGATGTTCCTGTCCTGTTTGGCTGGGAGTGGGATAAACTAGTTCTTCAGTAGTAGGATTTGGGCGCCCAGCACAGGGCGAAGAGGTTTATCCTTTTTCCACTAACCTGCGCAGTCAATCCTCTGGAGACAGAGCAATCAATGCTGGCAGGCGTCCCTCTCAATCACATTTCCTGATATTGATTCTCTCTGTGTAAGGGACGCTGGACCCGTTTTCCAGCAGGTGACGCTCCCCACCAATAGACGGAGCCTTCCCCCGGGTGCTAGTGTTGCCTGCTCTTACCAGCAGCACTAGCTCTGCAGGGGGGTGCTTGTTTCAAAAAAAAAAAAAAGAAAAAAAAGAAGGGATATAATTTTTTCGACTATGATGAGTTACTGTAGTTGATCCCCTTGGTTGAGGGCAATCAATACTGCTCAATAAGATGAATGAAGCGTGTCATCGTGCTGGCTCACCAATTTAATTGCCAAGGAACAGAGTAGGAGGAACACGTGGCATGGAATACGACATGTGATTGTTTTCAGGGACGCTGGACACGTTTTCCAGCAGGTGCTGCTCCCCACTAATAGATGAAGCCTTCCCGAGCTTGCTAGTGGTGACTGCACTTACCAGCATCACTAGCAACTACTTGGGGTGTTT
>BFEA01000888.1:129171-149916 GCA_003427395.1 Chara braunii | reverse complement strand
GGGGGGGATGAAGGGGTCGTTTGCTGCGAGGGGGACGCACGATGGGGTGTCCGCGGGTGAAGGCGGACCATCTTGGTTTTGGTCCTTCCGGAGTGCATTCGCGCGCGTCGACCGAACGTGGAAGGGCCTTTTCGCGGCTTCGGGAGGTTGATAATGACAGGCCTGGACAGACATGCACGTGTCGCCGTCGTCGTTCTGTTTTCCCGCCAAGAGGACGCGACGTCGTGGACGGTCCTTCTGCTACTGTCATTTCACTGCTGCGCGTCTGAAGCCGCATACATGTTGTCCGCACGAGGGTGATTCCACAACGCTTCTCGCCGTGCCAGGTGCGCACTTCCCGCCGCGCATATGCAGTGCCAAAACGCTTCTCGCCGGGCGCGCTACAAGGTTCCTGCCACGCATCTGCAGTGCCACAACGCTTCTCGTCGGGCCAGCTGCACACTTCCCGCCTCGCATCTGCAGTGCCATAACACTTATCGCCGTCATCGCTTCCGCTCTTTGGCAGTCAGGCTTCTTGCCCCGGAGCACTCCCGCCATCGCGAAGGACAGGTGTCGCCGGGGACATCATCCTTCCAAGGTGCGCTTGGGTGTCATCGTCATCCTGCAGCGGAGGACACATCTTCAGTGTCGTCGGGAAAGCCTGTCTGGCCAGGCTTGCAAGAGACGGGTGACATCTTTTTCGACGAAACAGCACACGTTGTCGAGCGCTACACCGAGATCGCTTGTGGGGGTCCCCAGCAAGCATGTCTACGCGATTGAACGCCCGTGGCAAGAAGCGCGACGTCGCGCTTGACGAAACCCAAGCCCAGGGGAAAGGTCGTCCCGAAGGCAAAGAGGCTGTGTTTGGATGATGCGTCAACGAGCGTGCCACGTCGTGGTGCGCGAGGTTGGTCGCAGTCGGCGGAAGAGGACAACGACGATGATTTCATGACGGAGGACGACCAAGGCGAGGTGACAGCGTCTGCAGGACGGGAGAGCGGGGAGACAACGCTTCTAAGAACGAAGGCGCATGTACGCGTGGCGAGACGTGACAGGCTGTCGTGTGATTGGAGTGTCGTGCGTGGCACAGCTGATTAGCGTGTGGGCCGCCGGGATTCGCCAGAGTCCTCCGTCGTCATTGTGCACAGGTTTACTGTGGCGCCTGTGGCATAAGCACGGGTTGATTAAGTTCGATTGTGTCATTGTAGTTTCGGTGGTTAGCGTGTTGGCCGGAGGGATTCGGCTGAATCTTCGACGGTGGCGTAGGTGTTTAGTGTGTGGCCAGTAGCGCCAGCACGGGATGAATGGTTTGCACCTTTTTTTTTTTTTCTTTTTTTTTTTTCCTGCGTTCGGCGCACGTGTTTGTTTTATCAATGCATGGTGCTACTCGTTGTATCGGACGATTTGAAGCGCGTGGCGGTTGATTGTTGTTTGCCTTTTTGCGATGCGTGTGACAACTCTCACGACTCTGTCATATGTCGGTGTCATGAATGTGGTCATGTATTTTATGGGACACAGATGTCATGCGTGTCATGCAGTGTCCTTGTCTGCGTTTCACTTGTTCTTGTTCTTCGTATTGGCTTCACGACATGCAATAGACATGCGATCATCACGGATTGAGAAAATGCATGACGGGATCATATAGAAGCTTGTTGTACATGTCATCCCACCACAACAACACACGAAACCGGTCATGGAAACTGAAATGAAGATATGCACCGTAAAAAGATATGCACTGTAAAAAGATATGCACTGTAAAAAGATGAAGATATGCACCGTAATCAACATTTCCAAAAACAAAAAAAAAATATTAAAAAAAAAAAACAACAACAGCAACAACCATGTTTCCCATCGCACGACACCGTTCATCACAAACGATTTGAAGACAGGAAACATATATAACAAGACAAAAACTCCTAACGACGAGGACACACGCTGGCAAAAAAAAGGTTCTTCCAATCTTTAAACTTCGCACAATTGTGCGAACCAGGTAGCCATCAACAGCATGAAAACGATAATTTGAAATCGTCGATGACAATAATGTCGCCGTTCCATCGACCAACCAACCACGCGCACGACGACCATGGACACGGACCACGTAATAACTCCAGCCGCCTATCGATCGAACCACCCCGTGTGCACCACCTCCCTACCGCACGGTCCAACATCAAAGCTAGGCGGTCTCGCAGTGCATCCCTCAACAATTCACCTTCCACGTTCGTGCACCGTCCCCGCCCGCATGCGCCGTTCCCCACAATGCCCAAGTCCACTCTACACCAAACGCCGTTCGCATCCACCTCCCACAGATGGTTCTCGTCGAAGTCGATCCCCGCGTCCAGGAGGATATTGTGGAGAGTGCAGACAGCGACGAATTGCTGTGGCAAGGTCTCTAGGTTCGTCTTATGGGTGCGCAAGAATAGACGCCACATGCACTTGAGTCGGCCGAATGCCCTCTCCACACACCCCCGTGCCACCTTTTGCCGCGTGTCGAAGCGCTCCTCGTCAGCACCTTGGTCGATTCCTCCATACGGTGACACAATCCACGGACAGGCAACTGGATAACCGTTGTCGCCCAGCAGGTAGCCTCGCGTGACGACACCATGCGGCAGATTCTCCGGAGTTGCGTCGAACAGCTCGCCACTTTCTGCACGCCTAAACAACTGGGAATTGTGCAGGACACGGACGTCGTGCACACTTCCAGGGTATCCGACGTGGACGTTGAGGATCCGCAAATCCAAATCCACAACCACCTGCGCCTGCACGGAGAACTTCTGTTTGCGGTCGTAGTAGTTCTCGGAAGGTGCGCCGGCAGGCTTGTCAATGTAGATGTGTGTACAGTAGATAGCGCCGAAGCAGTTTGGGAAACCCTTCTCACGGAAAGCGCGCAGAATCTGCGCACGTCTCCTGCCCATTGGCCACTTTCTCGCATCGGGGTACGCCTGCAGCAGCGCCGAAGTGACGTCGCGGACGGCCTGCAGTCCAGTTGCCCTGCCGATGCCAAATGCTGACGTGCCGCTCTTGTACGTCTCTCCGGAAGCCCACCTGTATAACACGAAAGCAATCAGCTGCACCACTGGCGATGGAATTCGATAGTGCGTCACCTTCTTCTCCATGTACGAGGCGCACACGGCTACGATGTGGTTGAACATGGCCGTTGACATGCGCAGCTTCTGCCCGAAGTACTTGTCCGTCGCGTCGTCCCGAAGCCGGAGGTCCTCCCATGTCCCGTCAGTCCGTCGTTTGATCCACCATCGCGGAGTCTGCCGCGGGAAAACGCCAGACATCACCGCGGCACACAACTGGACGACTGCCTCACACGTCGCCGTGCAATCCGGCGCCTCTGCAACGCTCTGCAACAGAGGTCTTCGTTGCCGGAGCCGCGTCAGCATGTCGAGCGATGAGGACTCCTTGTCGCCCATCGTGTGCACGACGATGGCAGTCACCGCCATCGCCACGACGTCGATCTCTTCGTCACGTAGACCGTTTGAGCAGCCATGACTGTCCATCTCTGCCAATCCTCGCACGGTTTGCCACGTCACGCCTTGGACAGCCGCCTCAGACACGCTCACCGCGGAACCCTGCCGTCGTAGAGAAACAATGCCGGAGTCCACGATGGCAACGCTGCTGTGCAATGGCACACGAGACGGACACGCGTCCGGTGCTCCACACTTCCAAAGGACGGTACGCATGCCGGAGGTGAACGTGCGGCTCACACGATCATGCGCACGCTCCTCGCAAGTTGCGTACACTCGAAAGATGGATTCCGCACGGCGAACGGCATGGAGGCGCCGTATTTTTCAAGTCACACGCGTCGGCAGGGAGGCGCCGTCTTTTTCATGGCGCACGCGTCCGCGAGAATTTGAATTCAAAATTTTGAAGTTCTGGGGAACCGCGCTTTTCACCGATCTGTCGACTCCCGCCCAAGGGCCACCGCATTCTGTACCACGGACACCGCCGAGGAATGGACGAACATCGGCGGCGCAGCTGCGTATACGCGTATGAAAACGGGCCGCGGGAAACCTTTTAGGACGAGTCCTGAAAGATGATATTTAGGACTGCGTGCAACGACGCACGAAATCCTAAAAAACCTTTAGGACTCGTCCTAAAAATTTTAGGATTCTTTTAGGAGTGTCTAACGAGACCCTAAGATCAAGTGTAGTATCTGTTCTTATCTGTTTAATATCTGATCCGTGGTCCATCGGACCACATAAAAAAATATATATATATATATAAAAAATGCAATGAGCTTAAGCGAGGTAGAAGCTTCGAGTAAGAACGCTGTTCTTTTGGTTAGATACCGCAGGGCATTTATGTGCTTAGTTATATTAATTTTGGTAAGAATTGCAATTGCTCATCGAACCAAGGCTTCCTCTGGAATTTCGCTGTTGACACAGGATAATACACCAATCACACTCTCCTTCCCCCCATCGGATACTGAGGGTCAAACCCCACTGCGGTGCCGATGGAAAAGACGTATGGCCACGAAAAGCGGGCAAGTCATTTTGGAAAGTACGAAAGTACTTTTTTCAGGACCCTATCACAGAGGACCAAATGCTCTTGGAAAACCCTCTGGAAATCAGTTGAGCCAATCGTTGCCTGTTTCCGTTGGCACTCGTTTCTTTTTTTTTTTTTTTTTTTTTTTTTTTTTTTTTTTTTTTTTTTTTTTTTTTTTTTTTTTTTTTTTTTTTTTTTTTTTTTTTTTTTTTTTTGTGGCACTCTTCATCGCTATTGGCTGCTGCCTCCCATCCACGGGACCCGGTTTTGGAAAAGTTCAAGACGGCTCTGGGGGCCAACCTCAGCTTTCGGCACAAATTTGCGTCGTCATTTCCTCCGCTCGCCATTTTTCAGACCGCGGACCATGTGAAAACGTCCACAGGCGATCTTCCAGGCCATGAAATGCGGGCTGTGGGGTCCCGGAATACGATTTTTGAAAGACATTTCGGCCTTTCCATAAACTTTTCCGCGAGGTGTGGGGTCCTGCAAACACTTCCGCGACAAAGTTTTTCCTTTCCGCATTCCTATGGGTTCCGGGCCTGAGAAGGAAAGAGTCAAAAATCTGTTGAACGCTTATTTCATAGATGAGATTCTTCCTCATCGATTGGCCCCAAGCTCGGTAATGACGGGGGAAGATTTTGTGAAGGTGGTTATTAATCCAGATTTAGTCAAACTCCAGGCGGATTGGCTGAAAAAACATGCGGTCTCAGTCTTTTTCGGGAATCATTCCTCCTCCCTTCGCCGATAGAGGTCAAAAACAGGTTGGTCGCATCTATGAAAATGGATGGGCAACCTCACGAGACACGGGAGCCCCCCCCAAGTGGGGTCTATTTTGGAATGCCAATGAGGGGAGAAATCTAGCCTCGTATGTAGTTTCGGCCAAACAAATAGCCTAGTGGATCTTAAAGAAAGGAGAGGATCAGCTCCCACACACACTTGGCTGAGTTGGGGGCGCAGCGCGGCTGCGCTGCGCCCCACCCGCGCTGTCGAACCGAACGGCACCGAGCAGCAACAGGCGGTGGAGTGGCGCGAAGTCATGCGGTGCCGCGCGGTAACAAGCGGTGGAGCGGTGCGATGTCCTAGGAGAGGGTTTGGGGTGGTGTGAGGTGGAGGATGTGAGGCTTGGAGTGATGGCTATGGGGTGGATTGGTGATGTGGGTGGTGCAGCGTGCGAACAGGTTGGGGTTGTTATGAGGAGGCTGTAGGTGAAGGGCTGCGATGGGTATGGTTGCCAGCATCATCGTGCATCGAACTCTTACTCGAGCCACGGAATACGGGATGCCATGCGTTGAACGCGAAGGTGAGGGTGATGGATCAGTTTGAACAGGTAAGTGTTTTCACGATGGTAGTACTCCATGGACCTTCTAACTGCGATTTCGTCAAAACGGACATTTTTTATTTTTTGTACGAAATTGAAAGTCCATTTTTTTTCGATTTTTGTATGTAATTTATGAAGTCTTTTATGGGTATAGGGTCAGGGGTCAAGGGTAAAGGGGTAAGGGGTAAGGGGTAAGGGGTAAGGGGTAATATGGGTAAGGGGTAAGGGGTAAGGGGTACGAGGCCATCTGAAGTAACACAGTAATGGTGTTCAATCGGGCATGTCGCGCTGTTGCTTTGTTAAATACATTCGAACATGTTCATGAGTGTCTATCCAGCAGAGCCAATGAACTCTTTACATTTGCAAAAAATGAACAAATGTTTTGCTTTGATAATGTCGTCTATCAAATGTCCTTTGTTGCACAAGTAACTCATACTTCGGTGTGACAAGTACATCTAAAGAGATCCGTCCCCTTATATTGTGGATGTCATCGAAAGAGAAGTTGAATGGCGGGAGAAATCCTCTTGCCAACAGTGATGCATATATTAGCATAAACACACCGCATTCGTTAATGCCGCGCTGCCTAGGAATGTCTGACACATTCCATATGTCGTTGAAATTTTTTGTATCCACCACCTTACCCTATTCAACCGATCTTTCGAACAAGAATCTTGCGAAACCACTTGTCACTTTCCTTACCAATTCTTTGTCAGGGGTAAGCGAGTCGTAGTACTCAATTTTCTGGCGCCTTAAGTCTGCTATTACTAGTGTCCAATGGTTGGACATCCGGACATGGAATGGAGCTCTTATTAAGTCCATGTCACCCACATCGATATCTGTCATCCACTTTTGCACTGCGCTATATTGGTATTACATGTCATCGTCGAACAATTTCGGGAAGAAGAAGGAACTAAAAATTGATGTTATCGGGATGCGCCCTTTTCCTTCTACAACGGTTCCGTCTTGTCCACTATCACACTCGCGATGGCTTATGCGACACATGTTGTCAAGCCTAACGAGGTTCAAATAAAAGTTAACTATGTCGGTGTTCAACCAATTGCCTTGAAACAGTATCAACCTCAAATCATGTCCGGTTAGTGTTAGTTCTTCTTTTGTAGCCCTGTTGTACGTGGATGTCCAGACCGTCCGATTCTCCGCTTGCATTGAATCTCGTAAATGTTGCACCGCGGTCGTCTTCTTCTCCGATAACTTATCCGTTGCTAAGCGGATCGTCCATCCCTGTTTGCATCTTCGTACTTCTTCTATGTTCCTCCTTTCTGCACATGACAATGCATTATGCGCCAGCGTAAGCTATCGTTATTGGGGCCTGGCATATTTGCATGCTCGAAACGGCGGAGAAAATTTCAATTGCTAAATCCTGGCAACAGGATACTATAGCGAGTTGACATGAATACCCAGGCCTCCATTTTCCTCGTAATATGCCGCATAACACAACTACAATTCTTTCCAATTTTCGTGTATTTTTTTAAAACAAATCGATCAGTGATACTTATCGCGATCTATGGTGGTTAACGGTAACCCTGCTTCCATCTGTTCTCTGATGTTCATGTTCACTACTCTTGGCGATATTTTGAATATAGGTTCACTACTCCAGCCTTGTTGTTGCACATATTTTCACATTTTTTTTTTTTTTTTTTTTCCATTTCGTTAGTATGGTTTTCTTTTTTCAAGTTCATGGGGATTTAGGTTAAGACGACCATTCGCAACGCGCTAGAAGATGGCATAACAAGTTCTCTGAAATTAGAGGTGTCCTTGACACATGGCAGCCAAAGTGCCCCATAGAGTGTGTTTTCATATGCCTTTATTATAAAACTGTACCAAGCACGCGTACACAATTTAATCCACACACAGAACCCAATGATGCTGACGAGTCCACCTCTGCCTACTCACACACAGACACACACACACACACACACACACACACACACACACACACACACATACACACACACACACACACACACACACACACACACACACACACACACACANACACACACACACACACACACACACACACACACACACACACACAAACACACAAATGAATAAATGGATGCACACACACACACACCTATGAGTACAAAACATATTTGAAGAGGGGATGGATATACACGCACATACGCATATTCGTGGAAACCAGTTCGTGGGAAACACACTCTCATACTCACATGACACAAGATAGGAAGGAAAACAGGAAGAATGAGAATGATTACCACCCCTATAAGTGAGCCTACATATGCCAAATCGGCAACAACTCATGGGAAGAACCAAGGACACTCGAGTGACCTCTGAGAATATCCATCTACCAGCAAAATCCGGTTACCAAATAAGGAACTTAGGAGACTACAAATACAAATTGTGGAAAACATTGTTTTCTGGTTATGGGATCAGATATGACAAATGTGCTACAATGATTCTCTCATGACATTACTTCCCTTAATGAACCTGCTTTCGTAATAAGGTGTTATGGTCCTAACTGGGTCCACCACTAGGAACCCTATAGGCTGTCCGTGGATGAACCCTCCCTTATCCTACGGCTAATAAAAGGTTACGTCTAGGGGGAGCCTCGGTGCTATATAGATCAGCACTGCCTAACGATTAGTGCTAATAAATCAACGGTTACCACGAACACCGACCCTCCTCGCTACATACCACCACCACCTCGACTATTCCAATAAATATCTTGGGTACCCCGGGCATTCTCATCTATTCTTCCAGTGACTATTGTGATACCCTGAATTGCGTGGTTGAAGAGTGGCTTTTTTTGGATGGAGAGTGCTGCATTCTGCTATGGTAGGCTTGGACTTGGATAACTTTCTATACGCCGACCTTGCGAATGAGCAAAGCGAGGACGAAGCGGTATAGTCTCTTTCCAGTCGCCGATGTTGCCTGTTTTGGATGTGTTGGAAGGATGTGGGCGTGTTGAGTTTATGGTTGCAGGTTCTAATGAAACCCTCTGATGAGCCGAGAGGTGGCAAGCGGCGAAAAAGCTTTTAGGGACGGCCACACCCTGCCTGCTATTACTGGCCGTCTTCCTGTCCTGCGGAACCACTCTCTGATCTAAGGCTGCTTTGTCTGCTTATTTTCCCCACCCTTTGCATCTTGCGCCATGCTCATTGGGACCACATGGGATATGGAGTCTTATCATCACCTAGGGAAACTTCTCTGTTGAACCCCCTGGAGAGACCTGTACTCCGCCTCTCTCTTCCTCCCCCCCTCCTCTCTTTGGGTATGATAAGATCTCGACTATCGCTATTAGGGACTGATGAGTTCTTTCTAGTTCTCCCTTTCGCTCTTCCCTCCTCCCCTCCCCTTTATCACCCTCTCTCTCTCCTCCTCCCTCTCTCTCTCCCCCTCTTCTTCCCCCTCTCTCTCTCTCTCTCTCCCGCCCTCTCTCTCTCTCTTTCTCTCTCTCTCCTTCCTCCGATTAGAATAAGGATACTTCTCAAGGAAACTAGACGTAGATGTTGTGAGTAGTGTGATAAGCATTGGAACTGGTAAAGACGGTCGGGGAATGCAGATATATGATAGTTTACTGTACTTATCGCATGAGGAGACAAGCACACTTGTGACTCTAACGAGGGGCGATCCTAGCCGTGGGAGGGAGAGGGAAAGGGAAGGGGAGTAATGACGATCTGGCGAGAGTACTTTCGACTGTGGATGAGATCGGGGCAGGGAATCTAGATATGGCTAATTGACTTTGTGGAGAACAGTATCATTGGCACGGATCATTCACAGGGTGGTTGCTGCCCAGTCTGATGGAGGAATGATGATATGGTAACTACAGAAACGGTGGGGGAGAGTCTCCGGAGCATTCTTGAGTTTTTCCAGCGCTCATTTTTTGTTTATCGAAAGTGACGGTGCTTTTTAATATTTTTCTCAAATCTTGCTTGGTATCCTTTCTCCCTTTCCTGAACCAGTGCGTCATGCTCATTGGGACCACACGGGATATGGAGTCTTATCATCACCTAGGGAAACTTTTCTGCTGAAACCCCTCGAAAGACCTGTAGTCCACCTCTCTCTTCCTTCCCCCACTCCTCACTCTTTAGGTAGGATAAGATCTCGGCTATCGCTATTAGGGACTGATGAGTTTTTTTTAGTTCTTTTTTCCGCTCTTCCCCCCTTCCCTCCCCTTATCACCCTCTCTCTCTCTCCTCCTTCCTTTCCCTCTCTCTCTCTCCCTCTCTTCTCCCCCCACCCCCCCTCTCTCTCTCTCTCTCTCTCTCTATCTATCTATCTATCTATCTATCTATCTATCTATCTATCTATCTATCTATCTATCTCTCCCGCCCACTCTCTCTCTCTTTCTCTCTCTCTTCTTCTTCCTCCGATTAGAATAAGGATACTTTTCGAAGAAACTAGACATAGATGTTGTGAGTAGTGTGATAAGCCTTGGAACTGGGAAAAACGGTCGGGGAATACAGATAGATGATAATTTACTGTACTTATTTGGATCGCATGAGGAGACGAGCACACATATGACTCTGACAAGGAGTGATCCTAACCGTGGGAGGGAGAGGGAAAGGGAAGAGGAGTAATGACGATCTGGCGAGAGTACTTTTGACTGTGGATGAGATCTGAGCAGGGAATGCAGATATGGCTTGTTGACTTTGTGGAGAACGAAATCATTGGCACTGATCATTCACAAGGTGGTTGCCGCCCGGTCTGGTAGAGGGACGATGATATGGCGAACTGCAGAAACAGTGGGGGAGAGAGCGACGGAGATTTTTTTAGGCACTGAATTGAAGGCGTGACCACGGGAGTGGTTATGTGAGAAGAGCCTGTATTCAACTCAAATCGATTATTCTCCATCGTTTTTGGCCTATCCACTGATTAATTCCTTCCAGCATCATAATGAGTCGCTTGTGGTTACGATCTGTCACACACATTCTCTCCGGAGCATTCTTGAGTTTTTCCAGCGCTCATTTTTTGTTGATCGAAGGTAACGGTGTTTTTTTTTCTTGCTTGGTATCTTTTCTCCCTTTCCTGAACCAAGTGCGTCATGCTCATTGGGACCACACAGTATATGAAGTCTCATCATCACCTAGGGAAACTTCTCTGCTGTACCCCCTGGAAAGACCTGTAGTCCATCTCTCTCTTCCTTCCCCCACTCCGCACTCTTTGGGTAGGATAGGATCTCGGCTATCGCTATTAGGGACCGATGAGTTCTTTCTAGTTCTTCTTTCCTCTCTTCCCCCCTTCCCTCCCCTTATCACCCTCTCTCTCTCTCCTCCTTCCTCTCCCCCTCTCTCTCCCTCTCTTCTTCCCCCCCTCTCTCTCTCTCTCCCGCCCTCTCTCTCTCCCTTTCTCTTTCTCTCTCTTCTTCCTCCGATTAGAATGAGGATACTTCTCGAAGAAACTAGACATAGATGTTGTGAGTAATGTGATAGGCCTTGGAACTGGGAAAGACGGTCAGGGAATACATATATATGATAGTTGTACGGATCGCATGAGGAGACGAGCACACATATGACTCTGACAAGGGGCGATCCCAGCCGTGGGAGGGAGAGGGAAACAACAGAAAAATTTCCTAGAATTAAATAGTCATTCTATAGTAAAATTACATTCTAAATTTTAAATTTTTATTCCATCTTAAAAAATGTCATTCAAATTTTAAATTTTTTCTTCTTACTTGAAAACTTTCCTTCCAAGAATGTGGTATCCCTTCTTATTTGAACTGCATGCTAGAGATGGAATGAAAGTCAGGATGAGTTCATGAAATATTTTAATTGGACTGTCATTCTAAGTAAAGATTTTCAGTCATAAATAGTTTAATCCAATCTAAAATAGAAGATATTTGTTGTAGTAAAATGAAATTTTAATTAAAGCATTTCATAAACTCGTCCAGACTTTCATTCCATCTTGAACAAATAGATGTAATTGGAAGGGAAAACTCATATTTAGACGGGAACTTATCAAATAAAACTGAAAATTTTAAAATTAGACTAACATTGGAATAATAATTTATATATATGAAGGATTTTTTTTTTTTAGAATGTTTTTCAACTTTCATTTCTCGTGGGAATTTTTCTGTTGAAGGGAAGAGGAGCAATGACGATTTGGCGAGAGTGCTTTCGACTGTGGATGAGATCGGGGCAGGGAATGTGGATATGCCTTGTTGGCTTTGTGGATAACGGAATCATTGGCACGGATCAATCACATAGGTAGTTGCCGCCCGGTCTGATTGAGGGACGATGATATCTATGGTAACTACAGAAACGGTGAGGGAGAGTGACCAAAAAAAAAAAATTGACACTAAATTGAAGGCATGACCAGGGGATTGGTTATGTAAGAGGAGCATGTATTCTACTCAACATCAACAAGTATTCTCCGTTTTTTTTTGTCTATCCATCAATTTAGTTCCTTCCGACATCATGATAAGTGGCTTGTGATTATGATCTGTCACACACATCTTCTCCAGAGCATTCTTGAGTTTTTTCAGCACTCATTTTTTGTTAATCGAAAGTGACGGTGCTTTTTAGTATTTTTTTCAAACTTGCTACCTGAACCAGTGCATTGGAATGGTGTGTTCAATTTTTTTAGGGAATATGGCGATGTCTTCAACGGGACTTGTGGATTGGGAGGATCATCTAATTTGACGGATCGTCCTCCATCCGAGTTCTTAATCACCAATTTTTTATAACTGTTGCGGGACGTAATGATATGAATGCTGCTAAGATCGCTTAGATTCGTTTGATAAGCATTCTCCATTTTTTTTGCGGTACTGCTCATCAACTAGTTGCTTTCAACACTGTAATAAGGAGCTTATAGATACAATCGATCACACACATTTTTTTCCCGGAGCATTCTTGAGTATTTTTTCCCCGCTTATTTTTCGTTGATCGAAAGTGTTGGAGCTTTTTAGTATTTCTTCTCAATCTTGCTTAGTATCCTTTATCTCTTACCTGAACTAGTGCATTGGAATAGCGTGCTTTTTTTTTTTAGAATATGGGGGTGTTTTCAACGATACTTGGGGATTGGAGGTAACAGGGGATCCCCTAATTTGATGAATCGTCCTCCATCTGGGTTCTTGATCACCGGGTTTTTTTATAGCTGTTGTGGGACTTAATGATATGAATGCTGCTAAAATTGCTTAGATTCGTTTGGGTGCCCTCCCTCATCACCCTCTTCCCCCTCCCTCCGTGCTTACCGGAAGTCTTTCTTCTGTCCTCCATGCTTCTGATATGAATAATCGGTGCTACTCCTCACTTCCGGACCTTTCTACCGCTCTTCCCGCCTGACCTCCCGCCCCCTGACTTGTGGAGTTTTTTAGTATTTATGCTCAATCTTGCTTGGTATCCTTTATCCCTTACCTGAACTAGTGCATTGGAATAGCGTGCCTTTTTTTTATAGAATATAGGGATGTTTTCAACGATACTTGCGGATTGGAGGTAACAGGGGATCCCCTAATTTGATGAATCGTCCTCCATCTAAGTTCTTGATCACCGGGTTTTTTTATAGCTGTTGTGGGACTTAATGATATGAATGCTGCTACGATTGCTTAGATTTGTTTGGGTGCCCTCCCTCATCACCCTCTTCCCCCTCCCTCCGTGCTTACCGGAAGTCTTTTTTTTGTCCTCCATGCTTCTGATATGAATAATCGGTGCTACTCCTCACTTCCGGACCTTTCTACCGCTCTTCTCGCTTGACCTCCCGCCCCCCTGACTTGACTGACCTCCTTGTCCATTCAGTCATGCCTCTTGCTTTCGATATCATTCCCCCCTATTTACGAAGAGCTTGTGCGCCTACTTGGATATGAGGACCCCATGCCCACTGATATGAGATTACACATTTTTCACATATCATCATTTTCTCTGCATGCCTCTTTGGGTTGGATAATACTCCCTGTGGAGAATGGCATATATATGTATATTTTTTATTATCTATAGGGAGAGGAATGGTACGTGTATATCGACCATTAGATATCAACGGTCTTCTGAAATCCACCAAGTCAAGTATGCGGTATGCCCGAGTGCTTATATTCTTTTGAAAACAAAGTACGAATATAGGACTTGCCGAATATTCTGTTTAGGGGGATTTTAGGCCAGTTACCGCCTCCTTATTGTTCCTCATATTATTTTTCAATGATGCCATCTAATATATAAAAAAAAAAAATTAAATATCCAAACTTTTCTTCCCCCGTCCTCAGCTACTGCGCCCCTCCACTCTAGGATCGGAAAAACATTCCACCATCTACCTCTGGATCCTTTCATATCTGACCCCCTATCAATACTCCATTCATACCCCACCCGCCGACGATACTCTTGGATAGCTAACCAATGGCTCTTCCAGACTTTATTGAGGAAAATGTCCGGGACATACGGAGGGACATAGTTATGGTTAACTACTTCCTAATTAGACATGGGGTAAATGACCCAGATATCACGGGATGGACTGCCTCGATATTCTCAAGGATATGTCACAAACATAGGGAAATCCTAGGCTGGTGCAGGGAACTCTCTGAACTTCACAGACAGACTCTGACGGAGCGTGATGAATACCGAGAAGACATTGGCAAACTCTCCCGTGCAAACTGGACACTAAGCCAAGAAATTAATATGCTTCGTTCGGAGATCCGTATTTTGGCCCAAAGTCGCGCCCCCCCGTACCCAAAAGTCATCTGGCTATGTCTTGTGATCTGCATTCTGGGGATCCTCTTCACCCTCTTCCATTCCCCTACCTAAACTCACACTCCATCCCGATAAGATGGTCCCGTAATGAGCTTGACGAAGGGTTCTCCTGGTTGGTTGAAATGCTTCACTCATATATATATATATATATTATATATATATATATATATATATATGTATATATATATTTTATATTTTATATTTTTTACTAAACATGGCATTTATACATGTTTGTTTGGACTTGCTATTTATTATTTCCCTCTTTGTGTATGGAATAGCGAATATTAGAGCAAAACTCGTTGTGTATTGTGCTATTGTTTTTTTTTCTTCTTTTTTTGAAGCAACCTGGATAGGCAGCACACAAAGAATTTTTTCAAAAAACATGTGTCGAGAATGAGCTGGTAAGTCCTGATAAGGATACTGGGTCATGGATGGACTGTCGTACCATGGATTGCCATGGAGTTCCTTAGCACTACGTGTTATGCGTATTATGACACACACACACAATCAATCAATCAAACCCTTTTTTTCAAGTTTTTGTTTATTTATTTTTAAATTTTGCATCTTTATTTTTCTAAAACACCTCATACCCCTGCAAAAAATAAAAAATCATTTCTAAAAAATACAGGTGAACTCAGGGACCATATATCTGATGATAAAAAATGACAAAAAAAAATTCCAATTTTTTTATTTTTTATTTTTTTTTATTTTTTTTAAATCGAATTTAGTTTTTTATTTTTAAAAAATCCTAAACAAAGTCGGATTCCAAAAAACAAAATATGGGGTTGTAGGGCTTAAAATTCCCTACAATCCATGTTGTTGTTTTTTTTTTGGGCTAATATTTAATTCAGGAAAAATCTGGTAACATCGGGCCCGCGGCGCGGACCCGGTAGGCCGCGGAGGCGGCCGTGAATACGTCCACCCTCCGAGCTCGGCCCCGCGGACGCGTCCGCGGGTGTCTCATAGTCGTTCATTGCTATCTCGAGTTCACTTTTCCTGATGATGTAGTCGTTATCAACCGCCAATTGTGGAGCATCACTGAACAAGTAAGCCCATACTTTCTCCCTCTTTCTGCCGAGCTTATAGTATATATCCCGGTCCTTGCGGTGCTCGGCTTGGGGTTTTTCGAACCTACATTTGTTCCTCGGATCCTTCACATAAAACTCCAAAAACTTGGAAAGGTATGTGAGCTCTTTTGTCGTGTCGTCACACGCAAACACGTGGTGTCCGGCGCGAGCGAGTTCCCAAATCAGTCCCGCATGCGCCCTGCCCAACAACATCACGCCATCGTCCTCCCTGATGAACAAGCTGCATAGTTTTCGGAGACGTGCTGGCCCTCGTTCCATCCAAGAATAAACCGCGTCATTGTCGCCCTCGATGCCGATACACTCCCCTGAGCACCTCACAAATTCACCCTCTTGAACGTTCAAATCTGTCAACTCGGCTCGCAATTTCGGTGCAACCGTTATATTGTCCAAATTGTCGTTCTCAGCGTGGAGGACAATAGTGATCATGTCAGTGTACCGAACTGCAATGTTGCCATACTTGTTCAAGGTTGTCGAAGGTGTATAGTGTCTGTACCATGACCCTGTGAGCACCTCAACATCATCCCAGTTGTACACACTCTATATCACTTGTTTCTGGTGTTTCATCGGCGCGAAAATGATCAAGGCCCAGTTTTCGCCACAGCATGTCATGAGGAAAGCGTACAGTTTAGAAAAGGCATCATCATCCCACGGAACACATTTCGGTGATGTTAACATATCACGAATGGTTGTCCGTATCTTCATCCTCCTCGCCGTACCAACAACCTCCTCATTGTCGGTGAGCACTCCCTTCGGTTCGATTTCAAATGGCAGGGTCGTGGTAATCCTCTTCCCCACTTCCCAAAAGATGTGACAAGCACATGACGATATCCGATTAACCTCCGCTCTCAGGTCGTCCAAGCAGTCGATCGTCTTATAGATGAAACACTTGAGATGGAACGGGGTTTCCTTGTACATGCCTTGGGTTGCCTCCAGTCCCGCACCGTTCTCACCATTAATCTCATCAGGACCGCCCAAACTCCTTGGCACCTTTCTCGCCTTGTCGTCAGGGATGCGATCGCGTTCCTCGGTTCATTTCTCGTCTGTCAGACCGTTTTTGCCGTACCTCTCCAAGATGGTCGTATAACCGATGAAGAAGTCAGCGCTCCACTCTTCTTTTGACCCCCCCTCGGCCTTGAACAATATGTAGTTGAACATACGGACCATATGTCTTTCACGCCGAGTATACTTCACCAGGTCTGCCATGTTGCATCTACCACGAGGTACCGTACGTGATGTCACGATGACATCACCACGCATCATGTGGTGAAGCGCCACTTGCTTCTCTCCCGCTGTCATATCGCCGAACAGCTTGAAGATTGTCGGCGTCAAGTCAGGTATAGACACCGTTGCGCCTGGTGGCCCCTTTCAGGCCTTGATGCATTGGAATAAGACTTTTTTGTCAGAGTTGTCCTTGAGGAAGTATAGCCCAGACAACCGACCTTCCGCATTCCCCGATAGGTCGATGTATCTCACACCGTCGACTCGCGGCAATAGCCCCTTCTCGTACATGTTAAAGAATTTATGTACTAGTGGCCATACCGTCTCGCCGCACTGCGCAAGATTCATATATCCGCACATCTTGTCCGTCCAGTACTTGCAGTAGTCGTTCTCCAGGGACGAGTTCATGAGACCGTAATCAGGTGTCATTTTGTAGGCGGCGTTCATGAACGCTTCCCATTTCTTTTTCCGTTTCATTCCCTCGACGTCATTCGGGGACACGGTGCCTGGCAGACGGATCCGTTCATTCCTCTTATCCCAAAATGTTCTGATTTGCCGCACAGATGACAAAAACGATCTCGGGATGAAACACTCCTCCCTCGTGTTATCGAACGTCGAAACGTACGGATATCCTCTCTTTGTGTCATCGTCAAAATAGACAACACGTACGTGAAAGTATGACCTCAAACCATACACTTTCTCGGTCGGTGACTTGTCTTTAATAAGTCTGTTCATTGCCTCAGCCGTGTGCTGGCCAGCAACAGCATACCAGTTGTATGTATGAGCTAGCTCGACGTCGAATTGCTCTGGTGTGATCCGTCTGCCTTGAGACCCGTCCCTGTTGGGCACAATGGGAGCCAGGATGAAAGTCATGAAATCCCACTTCCTGTTGGTTTCCTTGGTCGCATTATGGATCGCATCATGTATGGACTGCACCAACGTTTTGTCCAACGTTCTATGGTTGAAAAGGATGTCACCTTCAGGGATTGGCAAGATCTTCGTGACGTCCACTTCAATGTGTTCCCGTTTCTTCTTCGCAAAACCATCTTCATCGAACTCCAAGAAGAAGCACCGTGTTGTGTCAATGGCTTCATCATGGGTGTTGGCGGAAGGTTGTGTCTGTTCCGACACAACTCTTGGAGGAACCCCTTTGACATCCTCTCCAGAGTCACCCTCATCAACCATGTGCTTTCTTTTCGGTAGACAGGTAAGTGTTTTCACGATGGTAGTACTCCAAGAATCTTAGTTTGGTTGGTACGTGTTGGGGATTTGCTTGGTACCGCGATCTGCCTGCGTCACAGGCTGGCGGGGTTGAGATTGGGGAGGGGTTGTTGCGCCACGCGTCTGGTGAACGGCTCCGATGAGGTCTCCCTGTGCTACGTGATAGATGCCTCGTGCGCCCCGTTTTGAAGGGTGAGGACGTGGAGGGGTGCGAGGGCGATGGTTCCCGCGAGGTAGGGGTGACGTCACATACGAGTGAAGGGGGAAGGGAGGGGAGGGGAGGAGAGGATTCATGGAGGAACCTTTCTCGGCGTCTTGGGGTTTTCTTAGCATAGCATACTCACTTTTGATCCTCATGATTACGGATGCGTTGATTCCTGGATGTCGTTACAAATGTTTTCAAGATTGATCTTTTAATCTCATTAATTCAAAAAGGATAAGTACGGAACCCTTGATGGTCATCAAATGATGATGATCCAATTAGGTTTTCTGAATTGTGTTTTCTCTATTCTTTTAATGATAATGATCTGATTCAGTGTTTTTTGTATGGTTTCTGGAAAACAATTTCTTAAACTTTTTCGTGTTGTACATCCTTGCTAAGAGTTTCCCAAACCGTGGTTTGGGAATCAGATTCGAAAATCCGTTATGGATATCTAAGCCTAAATTTCGTATAATTTCTCGTAATTTTTCTCACTCATTAGTCTTCCTTATCATTGATCTTATGGTCTTGTTTTTTTCTTGACTTCTCATACAAACGCGTTTCTGATCGCCGATGCCTAAAAGTGAGCTTCTGCAGTTTTTCAAACCCTATGATTACTAATCATAATACGAAGCGGTAAAATTTGATTCAGATTGGTTTGTTAATTCCAACTTCATGGTCTTGAGGGGTGTAATTGTGGCTTGCTGTGTATACTTGTGGTGTCTTCAGTGAGGGTTGGAGCCTTCCCCCGTGTTTTCACAAGGTGGGAGGTGTTATTCTTGGAGGGGGGAGGCGGTATTGGGGGATTGTTGTCGCTTAGCCAGAAACAAGGTATTCGTTAAAACTGGACTTGAAAAATAGTCCAGTTTGCAAATATGCAATTATTTTTTCTGAAAAAATAATTTTTCATTGGCCAATATAGTTGAAATAATCGGCAGGTTTTTTCTTCTTAAAATAATAATTATTTTAAAATTTGAAAAGGCCATGTAGTAGAGGCTTCCAAGAAAAAATATTTTTCGGCAAATCCACTTTGTTTTCAGCTTTGCACTTGATATTTCTGCTCGTCTCACTGTATGTACCCGATCTCTTAAATCAGACACTAGGATATTCTGGCACAACAGGTATAGCTCCCAACAATGGACAGGAGCGGCTAGAGGAGGAGCTACTAAAGAGAGGTGCTTATATTACTATGCCTAGTGTTGAACCTCCCTTATTTTGTCCCAGGGCTATCCGTAGATGGATGAATGGATAGACAAACAAACAGACACTCACAAACAGACAGACAGATAGACAGACAGACAGAAACCTCTCAACTTTAAAATGTAAAATACGTAGATCAACTGATTTTTTCGGTTTCCGAATTTAGAACTCACAGGCCCCTTTCAAACTTCAAAATGTAAAACTCATTGATGCCTTTCCAACTTCTACATAGACAGTCCGTAAACGCTTCTTCGTTTATCCCCCCCCTCTCTTAAACCACCAGTACTTGGCTCAGCTATTGATGTCGAGCCTAAAAACACCCTACGCGCCACATTTTGCCAAGCCTGAAAAGAAGAGGCAAGAGCACATGGAAAAAGGGGGAGGTATCAGTACCGCCCTGTATGAAACATGCGTGTTGCACCTCTTGCCAGCATGCGGGATACAAAAGGATATGTTTTCATTCCTCAAAGGAAAAAAAAACAAGTTAAAAAAAAACAAGTTAAAAAAAAAAGTTGTCGCGCCCCCATTATCCTTCCTCCACCTGCCAGGCACGTAATCCACAAGCTCGAATGAGATTCCCTGGTCTAATTTTGAAGCTGTGTCGGCCAGAAGCATCCAACCCTGAATCTGCACCATATACATCGCTCTAGAAGTTGTGGCACTGTTGGCCCTGCACTTTTCAGTCCCTCTGTCTTCTGGCAGAGGGATTCGTAATAGCCCTCTCCGGCCTTTATGGTGCACCACCTGTCACAGGGTGCCCAAATCAGGCAGGCAAGCAAACCGACTGGGAGGTGACAAGCAGGAAGGCAGGCGGGCGGGTCGGCGGGCAGGCAGTCAAGCAGGCGGGCGGGCCGGCGAGCAGGGCGGCAGGCAGGCGGGGGGCCCGGCGGGCAGGCAGGTAGGCAGGTGACAGGCAGGCAGGCAGGCAGGCAGGTGGGCAGGCAGGCGGGCGGGCATGCAGACTGAATGACAGTTGGTTTGAAAATTGGGCCAATAAAATTATCGGTCCGGTTAAACCACCGGTCCCCCCACATTGAAAAATCGGAGGGACCAATAGGGACCAGTAGCACATGCTGCTATGGGCTACCGGTAGGACTGGGTAGAAAACCGTCTCGATCAATCAAACAATCAACCAGCCAATCAATCAATCAGTCAAAACCGGACCTGGTTTTGCATGTCACCCCCCCCCCCCCGCCTTCTGCCCTCGCCACAATTGTCGCCCCTCTCCCAACCGCTGTCTCTTATACACATCTAGATGTGTATAAGAGACAGGGGTAGAGAACCGGCTCGATCAATCAATCAGTCAATCAATCAAACAATCAATCAGTCTATCAGTCAATCAATCAGCCAATCAATCAATCAGTCAAAACCGGA
>BFEA01000888.1:85367-106193 GCA_003427395.1 Chara braunii | reverse complement strand
CTCTCTCTCTCTCTCTCTCTCTCTCTCTCTCTCTCTCTCTCTCTCTCTCTCTCTCTCTCTCTCTCTCTCTCTCTCTCTCTCTCAGAGTCTCTCTCACTGCTCAACACCCCCAATACGGGCAGTCCGTCGCCACGTATCAACACAGAGTTGTCACCCCGCCTGGTTCACGCGTGCAAGTCAGGTTCGCCCATGCGCCACAGTCCGTCGCGGCCCGTACGTCGACCCCACATACCCGACAGCGGCACGTCGGATGGCCCAACTCCCTCGTCAACTCACCTCTCAGGCTAACTCGTTAGCCGACCCTCACTGATCATGCAAACTCCCGACTCGTTAGCCGACCCTCACTAATCGTGCTAACTCCAAGATCCATATAGAGCAAACTAATCGCGCGTGCAAATTTTATAGCATGCATGCTTGCGGGAAAGGTACGGGATTAAGCCCAAGTGGTTAGGAGGAGAAGAGAGGAAGTGCCTACGTCAGCATGGCCAGGCCGCATCGTGGGGGTCGTAGCCACACTCCATGCATCGATCCGGTCATGCAGGCGTTCAGACCAATTAGAACAGAGTATGCAAGGCGAGGAAGAAGGAGAAGGCCGGCAAACACGAGGAAGCCAAAAAAGACGAAAGATACAGTTACAATCGCGCCCGCCAAAAATGACAGTTACACAAGATTAAGGGCGCGATCCAGTCAGAGCCCAGTTCCTAGTGCCGCCAGATGTGCACGAGTGAGAAGCGCAGCGCAGCAAAATTCAGAGTACCTAAATTCCTAGACTAAGTCCTAATTGCAAAAAGGAAATTCCAGAAAGTCCAAAAATAATTTCGCGAGTCCGTGGGGGCTTGGCGTCAGTTAAAAATTCAAAAATGATATTCTCGCGAGATGATCGCGCCAAAAATTCCTAGTGCTCACGGCAGAACAAGAAAGAAGTCATGGCAACCACTGTCCATCATGCTCGCTAAGGCGCGGTTACCCAATCGTTGGCGCAGGACTTTCCCGACACCAACCTGACAGATTCTCACAGAAGACAAAAAGAATGAGGGTATCCATGCAACTTGGCCTGACCAACCCATTCTCTCCACAGCTCACCCATCCGACCCATCTCATTTCCCCAAGGCAGCTTCACGCAGAAAGTCGCGCGATTACAGAAAATGGTCCGTCACATCCTAAGGATAGCACAACGAATCGTTTCTTCAACGTGGGAGCGACAGGGCGAAGGTGGTTGTCGCCTGGAAGCTATCCCCAAGAGCACAAACTGGTCATCCCATCGAGTTTGTACGTCTGGAACCGGGACATTGGAGTGTCGCCACCAGTCCCAAAAAGGCCGCATAAGATCACACTATAGCAAAAAATGTTGAACAACTTCCATACGAGTTCCTGGCATATCGTACACAGCGGGCCAGCTTTTGAGAGGGGCTCATTAGACACTCCTCGGTCCGTCCTCAGGGCCCGAGGAGTTTTCCTACAGGCCGTCCGAGAGAGTTCCTGTTGTCGTTCCACTTATCTTCGGGAAGGTCTTCCGAGGAGGATCCCTACGGAGGGTCCGCGGTCAGTCGCCCTCCACGTAATAATATTATTGCCGACCACGGGGTGGGGTGGGGTGGGGTTGGTGGTCCATGGGCGGTTGTCCGCTGGGACGGCCATGGTCCAGCTTCGAGTGGCGGCAAAATTCAAATCGTTGCGACGACCCAAAAAAAAACAATTAAAAAATTGGCATGCCGTCCGGGTTTGAAATTCAAAATTTGAATGGCGTCGTTGGGGTGAGGACAGTTCGTCATCTGACTACGACAGATGGTGGAGGAGGTCAGAAACGAACCTCCTTCCACTGCGCATCGGCGGGGCCGGCGTGAGTGTTGCATGCGGCCAGGCAAGGAAGATGTTGGGGGAGAAGACGCCATCTCGGCAGACCGGTGACAGAGAAGACGTCATCGCAAGTCCTCGAGGGAGAAAACGCCATCGCTACAGTCGTCGGCGTGAGTACTGCGTGTGACCAGGCAAGGAAGACGTCAAGGGAGAAGATGCCATCGCGGCTCGTTTGGGAGCGATGGATGGCAGCGACATTGACGTCGGTGACAAGTTGTCAACAGCGAAGACTCGCCGGAGAGGACGGTTGTGGCAGCAACTGTTACCATGGTCCTCTTTCCTTGTTAGATGGAGAGGACGACGGGGAGAATGAAAGCGCAGATGCGCGCAAGGAGAAGGAAGGTCACGCAGTGCACAGCGGTGGAAGGGTTGGACACCACCGCCATCGTTCACGTGTGTTGCACCTTGGGTTGCAGAGCTCTTCCCAGCGCAACGCCGAGGTGGTGAATGAAAAGAAGGACGGGGGGGCGTGGGAGGATCTGCGGCAATGCAAAGACGACACATAGGACTACTTCCGAGACAAGTTGCGCATGTCGCCACGTTTCTTCCGGAGATTGTGGAAGCTCTGTTGTCGTTCCTGCAGGGGCGTATAAGATTCTACAGGGAGCCGCTGCAGCCTGATGAGATCGTCACGTACTCGTTGTATCGGTGGGCATCGGGGGAGACGTACGAGAGCAGCACGTGTAACTTCGGCATCGGCAGAGCATCACGTTTGGTGGCGGTGTGGGATGTCACTGCGGCATTGCTAACGGTCTACCATGACAAGATATCATGGCTGACGGGGGTGCAAAAGTCGGTTGTCCTCCGTGCTTTCGCTGGCAAGGGGTTCCCCAGTTGCCATGACTCCATCGACTGCATGCATATCTGCATCGACAAGTCGGCAAACGCCCCTGGCAAGGACTACTACGATCGGAAACAACATTGCTCGATCATCGCGCAGGTTATCGTCGATTTGAACTTGCGTGTACTGGACGTCTTCGACGGTTATCCAGGAAGCTATGAAAATAGGTATCACATTCTTAACAGTGAGACTCAAGAATGGTACCCGGGAGGTGGGTGTATCTGAACCCCAAGGAACGGGGTATGGCAAGGTTACGGTTTTGGGTACCATAACAGGTCGCTTAGTTTGGGAACCTTCGATCAAGCATGAGGCGAGGAGATTCATGAAAGGCAACTTCCCGTCTGGGGGAAGTTCCATTCTGACTGTCACCGAAGATACATACAGATTGGTTGAGCGTGATGTTTACTTACAACGTAAAGTCACGAAACAAGTTGACTTCAAATGGTTCAGCCGAAAAACATTGAAGAAACTACAAATTATGAAAGTCAAGGCAAGTAACTTCTGGTCGGATACCGATGTTGGTATATTGCTGGTGAGACTTTTGGGACATAGGATCAAGGTGGTCGGGGGTCTATTGGACTCTGGCCCATGGCAAGGCCTTTGAACTTTGCTTCCCATGTATTGTTCATCTATTGTATCCTATTAAACACCTGTTTGGGTTTGTGTTGTATTTTGACTGTGTTTGACTGTGTCTTATAGTGGAGAGTGTCCATCCTCTTCAAACTATTATCATAGAGTTATGCAGAGACGATGTAGGTCTGGACAAGCTCCCCCCTCCGCTGCGGTGGCACACGTTGTGGAGACAACCATGGTTTGATTATCCCCATATTACCAATTTGAATGCACAAGGACAACTTTTCTCTGTAAAGCGTGACTTGTATTGGCCGACTTGTATGATAAAATGAATCACCACAACTTGAATAGGGGACTTGTGGGAGATACCAACTGGCCAATGGAAAACTACGAACCAACTGAAGCCCAGACTCGTCGACATAAAAAATGTGAAAACAAAACTACAGGAACTGTTGACGGCCATACCAAATACATGGGTGAAAGTGTTGAAGAAAGGCCAACCATTGAGCCGGGGGATTGGCTGGTCGAGCCATTCACCCTGCCTCTCCCCATGCATGTCTATCAGGTGAGCAAGCACACAGACCCTGGAGCCTAGCCTCACTCGAAGCCTATGAGCCTACCCTATTGGATGCTCGACTATCTAGTACAAAGTTTAACGCAGAAGTGGACAAGGTACATGATGTGCCGGGACTGACAAGAGTATGAACTCTGGGGGATGAGACAGATGGATGATCGGCCTATGAAATTTCCACTCCGATATGCTCTCTTTCATTCGACCCACTGGCAGTAGAATGGCAATGAGGGAACACACGTCGCTCCCACTATGGAAATTCACAGTCAAGGAGTATTATAGAAAGACTCACAAGACCATTGACTCAGCCGGAATAGATGGCAATGAGATCTAGCAGCGACTCATCACAACTTGTACTAGGCACATAACACGTGCATGACGCAAACCTCCTAGAGGCCACTTCAATGGCAAATCATATATTGATGCCTCCCCAAACCAGACAAGCCAGTGTTGAGATCCTCACTCAAGTAAAGACGCATTTTGTCCCCCTTTTGCTCCTTCTACGGGGTCTCCTCGCAAAAGCAATGGGCAGACCTGGACCATTGCCTCCTGAAGTGCCCCATGGTCAATCAAATCTGGTGGTGGTGGGAGGCAGCATGGAGACACCTTACAGGCACAGATCTCCCTTGGAGCCCTGGGACATTCTTTTTTTTTTTACCTGTGACAGTCCAACAAACTTAGCTTTCATTCCAATCCACCCTCTTGAAACACACTCACCTTGAAATATTGATGACAGTCTGGCGAGCTCTCTGCTCCCACAGACACAGAGAACACACATTCAGTTACACACTGCATAAGCCAAAACTCATATAATTGACAGAATCTAAATAAACATTCATCAAGCATGGAAAAACCTCAACTCGAAGGAATTTCCAAAAACCATGACTAATGAGGCTAAGAAAAATAACAAATCACTATATTTGAGTAGACATGGTTAGACACTTCACATAAGTTGGTGACTCTTTACGACAACAAAACCCTATATTGGAAAGGTCATGGATGGGAACTCGCGAGGCCCCAAAGGACAGACCATAAAGGTTAGACGAGATAGTTGGGGTGCAGTCAGGAAGTGGGATCGCCACTGGAACTTCGATTCAAGCAAGACTATACAAGCAGGAAATAAAACGGCGTACAAGATAGTTTGCACGATGCATGAGCAAAGATGTGGCAGAGGTTTAGTAATCCAAAGAGACTGGACAGGCTGGGCAGGTAGGAGCTCAGTAAGACAGGGAGTCAAACTGTACAAACGGAGGTTCGGGGTGCCTCAAGTAAAGGTTATACAAGTCAAACAGGAAGTAAAGGGGGTACCAAGGAAACATGCGAATGTGTAGGATTGCAGCTCGGAGGCTAAAATAAGGATCGTCAGAGTATAGTAGGAACCAAGCAATCAAAATAACTTAGGTCAGGCTAAGAAGGATAAAGAGGGGCCCAATTGAGCAAGCAGGGACTCAACAGGGCAGAGCGCTATGGGCCAAACATAAGGAAAGGGGACAAAACTCTTAGAGCAGTACCCATTCAATGCAGTACTGGATAAAAATTATCACGAACACAAAAGAATAATCATTTTAATGTGATACACAGATGTTGAAATTATTTTCCTGCAGGTGTTGCTCTCACACCAATAGATAAACCTTTCAGAAGCAGGGTCCTTATTAAAGAGGATGCTTTTATAACCTCTCGGAACAGAATTCCCCGTGCGTGAAGGTTATCCTCCCCCCCCCCCCCCCCCCCCCAAAAAAAAAAAAGAAGAGAGTTGATCTAGCTACACAACACAAAGTAGGTTCAAAACCCTTTAAACGTCAGGACCTCTCGGTTGTAAGCAACCATTTAATAAAGCATGAATGAACAGTGAACAAGCCTAGGGAGAGAGCAGTCTCAAAGCAGCTGAAAGTAAAACAGCTTGCGGTTTTCTGAGAAGTCTGCCCGTTGAAAAGGGGAGGATCATTTCCTACCTTAAGAATGTCTAGCTGTCTTATAGTCATTTGAGTCATTTTTAATATTTATCCGACCTGTGATAATCTTTAGTATGATAGTTTCCTTGATATGAGATAGCATATGGGGGCTAGCGAGTCTACTTTGAGGAATCGTTTATCTCTTCAGGCTAGAATCCAAAACGTTATTGTCCTTAAAAACTGAGTCGTTAGACAAACCTGTTGTTTTCTTGTGGATTGGTTCAGACGCCCTAAGATGACTAATTTTTATTCAAAAAACTTGAAACTTTGTATGCTCTGATCTATAATTTATTAGAAAGCTTTCAAAACCCTTGGATAATGATACATTTGTACCACAAGTGCAACCTATGTTCCAAGCCCAGGTGGGGGCAAGCATCACAAAAAATTGAGATGTTCATGTCATGTTTAAAGCACCAAAGAGCTATATATACATAAGGATGAAGATGGATTTATTGTAAGCCTCTTACTTTAGTTTCCAGCGAGGACCAAATGATGTGATAGGACAAACAGATTTTAAGAACTTACCCCTATCTTATTGACGTCGGTGGTTTATGAATGCCCAGTCGATGCGGTCGTAAGACTGTTCAAAGTAATTACATATCATCGTCATTTCCTTGCCTCTTTGTCTAGCGTATATTAGAGTACTATTCACCAATAGCACATTGTCATGTATGTTTCTTTGAGGTATGAACCCTGCTTGTTCAGGGTGAATAAGGTGTTTCGTGTCGGGACTGTTGAAACTTTGTGATCACTTATAGAGCCTTATCTTTCGATTGCTCATCACTTTTGATATATTTTACAAATATTGATAGGTCATGATCGACCATCCGTACCCCGTGAACCAAGAAAGGATACACAACAAACGATGCGAGAAACGTGAACCCGTTGTATACACACAATAAACATGCAAACACCAAACTTTATAATTTTCTCATTAAGATGCTTACCACATGTTAAAGAGTGGTCTGCGATGCGTTTATAAAAATGTGACACAAGACAAACTCAACAACACTATTCAACATAGCAAAGGATCATTGTATCCACCCGTCCTTCTTCTTTCCAAACCTGAGTTTGACTCTCTTTCCTTCGTTATTCGCCATCATCCCAATTGTCCCCTCTCTTAACCAGAAATCATAAATTTAACATGCCATTTCCAAAATTAAATTGTTGAGTAAGGTATAAAATATTTTATTTACGTCGCAACTTGCACTCATAATTCTTCTCTGTTTTTCCACATCCCAATTCACTTTTATAACTTATTCAATGAGATTCAGAGTACTCCTCTGGTTGAAATACGTTTTTGTGGCAAGTTTTTGATCATTTATTTTACTATCCCACAAGTTTGCAATCACTGCATGTTCCAAATGTGAGAGGCAAATTGATATTAAAGAAAGACATAAGTTTTCTCAATTTCTCCGCCTTCATTCTATCTCGCGAATCCTGGGAAAGCACTGTTTCTTTACGTTCTCAAAAGATTTTTTTATTATCACTACTTTTTCCTCACAGCTACTACGAAAATTCGGATTATCGGTGAACAACTTTCGTATCGCTTCGGCATAGACAAAGGGAGTTGCAGCTACCACCAAAATAATACAAACATTTTTTAGGCATTTTGGGTTTTCTTTTGGTTTTTTTTCCCTGGGATTGTGGTGGTGGTTTTCGGGACAAGTCGAAGGTTCAACTTTCTCATACTCCAATACTCTTATTTTTAGATTGAGCCGCCACCGAGAAGCAGTATTATGAAAATGAAAAGTTATAAACTAAGTGTTGATGTCTTTTCTTTCACCTTTCCTGTCAAGATCAATCTACCCCTGATGATGTCGGACCAGCAGCTAGCAGAAACCGGTTGGATTTTCTTGCTGGAATGTGTACGATATAGAATCGTATAGATACAATTTCCTAAACCACTACTACTACCGAGCCTCTTTTTGCCGAGGTTGAGTAAAACTGTACGTCAAGTTCTAGCTGAAGTGTTAGCATGGCGATGTTTGTTTAGCTGGAGCCACCAACATTTTTAGTTTGGTAACGCCCAATCTCCGTCGGCCTACGAAGAATACGGTATAGGTTATATTCAAGACTTAACCTCCCACCCTGAAAGGCCGTGCATATCTAAGATGGGTCCCCATCAATCTTTGCCCGAACGAAAGTTCATTCTCGCAGCCCTCAAATCGGGTTTTAATCCGAAGGGGATAAAGTTTTGCAAGGTACGTAGCTTAGCTGATTACATACCAGGCAAGATAGACCGTAACCTCACTCCACACCCTCATGTCCTTCACGTCCCAACATGGGTGTAGGATCTTATGGGTCAGAGCTCTCTCTCTCTCTCTCTCTCTCTCTCTCTCTCTCTCTCTCTCTCTCTCTCATGTGCGAACGAAACTCACTTTGCCTATTGATTTTCACGTTTGACTTACCCTACTTGAATCGATAGATAGAAACGACGTTATTAAATTGGTCACTTATGGGTATACAAATAAGTTGTTCATCCTGGTATAAGGATGCCCCTGAAATTTTGGCAGACCCTAAAATCATATAAGCAAAATGGTAAGGAGCACTTTTTAGGGGACATAAGATGTAACCCACTTAGTTCCCTTTTTTTTTGTATAATGAAAATAAATGTGAGGTTGACATTAGTGTTTTTTATCTTTTTTTATTTCTTTCTTAATTGGATAACTATACATATGACGATTTTCAAGGTTTAGTATTTAAATAAGTCAGAGAAACTCTGATGAAAGAGTGTCATAGCTCTTTGTTCATTGTCTTCTTCTCCTGGTATAAGGATGCCCCTGAAATTTTGACAAACCCTAAAATCATATAGGGAAAATGGTAAGGAGTGTTTTTTAGGGGACATAAGATGTAACCCACTTAGTTTCCTTTCTTTTGTATAATGAAAATAAATATGAGGTTGACATTAGTGTTCCTCATCTTTTTTCTTTTTTTTCTTAATTGGATAACTATACATATGAGGGTTATCAAGGTTTAGTTTTTAAATAAGTTAGAGAAACTCCAACGAAAGAGTGTCATAGCTCTTTGTTCACTGCCTTCTTCTCCCTTTCTACCTACACTTTATCAGTCGCTGTAAAAAAAAGAAGCAGCTGTGTCTAAGAATCAAGATGTTGAACCCGAGGTTCAAGTTCTATCAAATTGAGGTACAACTCGAAGATCGGTACAAGATCCCCTTCCACACACGACATGACCACTACGAGTTTATGGTCATGTCATAGGGGTTGATTAATGCCCCTGAAATGCTCCAACAATGCATGAACAATTTGTTTAGAGAATGGCTTAAACCTTTTTATTGTAGTGTATCCAGATGATATTCTAATCTGTAGCACGAGCTTTGATGACCCCTGGGAGCATTTGAGCTTAGTTTTGGATAATCTACGTAAGGCTAAGTTCAACTGAATCCGGAAAAGTGAGAGTGGGCAAAGCGTTATATTTTTTACTACGAACACGCGGTTGACGAACATGGAGTTAGACTGGAGAACACCAACATTGTTGCTAATCGAGATTGACCAACGTCATGCACATTATTCGGCTTGTGATTGTTCCTAGGGTTGGCTACTATTACAAAAACAAATTTTCATAGTTTCACGTTCATCGCTCCACCGCTACATAGACTGTTAAAGAAAAAAATTGTTTGGCGACGAGACAAGGACTGCACCTCCGCTTTCAAAAAGTTGAAGAAATGTTTGATTTAATACCCGCTCCTATAAATAGTTAATTTATCCTTGTCATTTGTATTCACGAGAAACACGACCCGGTACTCCAAGAGAATGATGGAAATGGTTACTAGCCCCTAAAGTTTATGTCTCATAGGTTACCTTATGAGAAGGTCGTCATATTGATCTATGAGAGAGTTGACATATATAGCTCTAAATATATAGGTATATAGGCTCGGTCTCTTCCATGAGTTGGTGAAACTCCGCCGAGATAGTTTGTTATACTAACCCCTGATTGTTATATTTTCTTCGTCATCAAGTTGTTCATCATACTTTTTTGTTCTCCATTGTGATAATATAGGCAAGTGTTAGTAACTCAGCTAATAAGACTTTCCATATTGCAAGGAAGATATTAAATATTTTATTGGAATTTGTCTTTATCTATTGCACATATACTCAGTTGGTGTTACATAATACCCCACATACACTCCCTATAACCTAGCGCAGCAGATAAAGCCTTGGGTTTGAGGAACACTCATTAATGGGCTCACCAAGATGAAAACTAGATGACTTAGGGGGGCATGAGCAGATTAGGGGTTGGAGGGGAACACTGCTTGCGGGCAGGAGTAGATCGGGTGCAGATGGTGTTCTACTCTGAGCAGGATAATGGCAAGCGGATAGTTGTGGGCACAAAACCACTTGTGGAGCACTGTTTCACAAACCATCGTCATGGAGGGAGGTGAATGTTTCAAGGAAGCAATAACAGATTGAAGGTACGTCGTACTTTGAGTCTTCGGTGGCAGGGTAATAACAAGCGGTTATAGAGGCTTGGTCCACACTACCTTCTTCCCTTGAACATAAGGCATATGCGTTGTACACAAATACAACGCATACCGTAAGTTGTATTTGATTGCAACGCATAGGCGTTCAAGTTATGTTTGAGTGGACTACAACAACTTTTTGGATACAAGGGGGTCGGGTCCAGGCTGAGTAGGCTCAGTTATGCCCTATCGACGACTGCCCGTAAAAAAAAAAAAAAAATGTGGTGTTGTATCTTTCCATGTTCTGACCACAGATTCATCCTCCCTTTTCCCACTTGGGGCCTCACTCCACTCCTCACCAAATGTGCAAAATATGAATGAATCTTTTGCTCGAACACAAAAAGATACAATGCGTTATTCTCTATGGAGTAGTGGAATCATGCCTGGTGGAGTGAGGCATGTCCCTTTTGGCCCCGCTGCCACTTTCTTGGTGCTTGGCACTTCATGCTTCATACTGCCGCCGCTGCCACCTTCTTGGTGTTTCATGCATCCCTCCTGGCTTCATATTGCCCCTCCTGCACTAGCCAGGACGATAACGAAGAAGGTGTTGGCCTCAAGGGAGGGAAGGGGGGGGAGAGTTTCTATAAAACGGTTTCTCTTTTTAGAATGCATATGATTTTATTCGAATACAACACATATACGTTTTATTCGAAGTGCCTTTCTATTTGAGCACAGCGTACTAACTTTTGAAAAAAAGTTTTTTAGGGAAAACTCAAAAGCAACACTTATGCGTTATGTTCTGAGGAAAAAGGTAAGGTTTGTGAAGGCACCATTATGGGGGGTTGCGGGCGTCCTTATAGTGGGTGGTATGTAGATTAAGGAGTGACAACCTTGATGATGGGTGACAAGTTATTGTCGTATGGGTCATAAGCAGTTTATCCTGGTAGAAGGAGACGAAAGGTTATCAAATGACAAATCATGAATCGACTACTAGATTGTACCGACCTTGACGGTGTAGGGTAACTGATTATAACAAGAGGTATGACTAGCAAAAAATGACCTTAGGAACCAAAAACTAATTATCAACAATCAAAGAACAAAAAAAATAACAATGATAAAGTTAACGTGATGAAGTAAACAACAACTACGTTATGGAGTGTACCCACGTAGCTCAGGGGCTCTCATAGGTCGGACCCGTGTCCTTGGCCATTAGACATGTTTGTGGGGAGAAATACCCGAGTATTAAACTTTGGGGGGCACTTAGGGTCTACCCACGAGACTTGTAGAGAGAATGTTTATGCTTAGCGCCTGAAGTACACATACCACCGAGATCGTTTGAACATGTTTCCCAACCTTTGCTCAACCCCTCAACACACCCTACCCCCTATCATAGGTGTCCCAAAATAGCGTTGACCCCCTATTTATTGTCCCCTAATACCGCTTGAATGGTATTATAGTCACTCTTTCGCACGGGATAGCGCTTCCCAAGGTCATTATTGCTTTGGGAGGCACTTAGGGTCGACCTACGGGGTATGTAGAGAACGGTTATGCTTAGTGGTCGAGGGACTAATACCACAGGGCTCCTTCGAACATGTTTTCCGTCCTTTGCTTTGCCCCACTTCATGCCCGATCCCCTATAGGTGCTCCAGAATAGCGTTGGCCTCTTGGTTAATACCCTATGAGTTGTATCACAATTATTTGACCCCACCGGATAGCTCTTCCCACCTGATCATTGTCTGGTTAGGGGGCACTCACGGTCTACCCACAGGGCCTATAGAGAGAGAATATTTATGCTTAGCACCCCCATATCACAGAGATCATTCGAACATGTTTCCGTTTTCTTGCTCTACCCCACAACATACCCTATCTCCAATAGGTGCCCCAGGATAATGTTCGCCATCTAGTTATCGTTCCCTAATACCCTGTGAGAGGTATCATAATCATTCATCCCCACGGGATAGCGCTCCCCACCTAGTCATTGCCGCTTTGGGGGGCACTTACGGTCTATGCATGTGGTATGTAAAGAGAATGTTTATGCTTAGCACCCGAAATACCCATACCACACGCATTGTTCGAACATGTTTTCCCCCTTTTGCTCCGCCCCTAAACACGCCCTACCCCCTATAAGTACCCCCGGATAACACAAGGCCCTTGGTTATTTTCCCCTAATACCCTATGAATAGTATTAACATTTTTCATCCTCACTAGATAGTGCCCCCTTCTTGGTTATTATTTCCTTGGGGGGCACTTAAGGTCTACGATAGAGAGTGGAAACGGGTAACCGTTGCCTGTACCAGACCGTACCCAACTGTAACCGCCAGGTTACGAGTGGGGTTGGGTACCCTTTCAAAGGAGGAGTTGGGTATGGGCAAGAAAAAAGATAATGGTCGTTGTGAGGGCGGGCACTGTTGCCCTTAAGGAGATTATGGGTGGGTAGGGGCAGGTAGGGGCGGGGAAGAACAAAAAAATATTGGTATGGGCGGACAAAAAGAAAAATGAAACGAGTATAAGCATGTACGGGTGGCACCAAAAAAAATGGTATGGGTATGGGTGGGTAGAGGTTCCTATCGTGTAACCGTGGTATATCGAGTAGTACCTACCCATCCCAACTCCAAACCCAACGACCTTCCCCCCTCGTCCCCCCTCTCCCTCCACCACAAGTTTTAGGCCCTTTTTTTTTTCTCGCTACCTCATCGAAAGTCCCAAATGGCTATTTTTCTTTTTCTTCACGTCGACAAGCCGCTGCATTGTTGAAAGTCCAAAAGTTTCCCAACTTCAAGTTAGGCCTTTCAAGTGGACCTCGCTCCACTACTCAAGAAATACAAAGAAAAAAAATAAAAAAAGTCGTGTATCTTCCCATGTTTCAGCGGAAGATTCATTCTCATTTTCAACATTCCGTGAGTAGTGGAGCGAGGCTCATTGCGTCTCCCTCATTTGTACTTCCTCTCGTCCCTTTCCATTCCTTTTTCCCACTACTCCCTGGAGTCCCCGCCCGTCGTTCACATCCCCAACCACCATCCTCCTCGCCACCTGTTGTTGTCCATCCTTCATAGCTTCCATGGTCGACGTCACAAGTGTGACCCAGCAGGAGGGCGTGGCAAGTGTGATCGGAAGCGGCAGCAGGCATACTATTGTGGGTGGGTACGAGTGGGTACGGGTAAAGAAAACCTGCGTTGGGTAGGGTGCGTGTGGTTAACAAACGGGTTGGGTTCACGTGGTCATATCTTAAAAAAAAATGTAAATTGGCAAGTATGGGCAATTACAGTCTGAAGATCCTCAGGTAAGGCAGGTATGGGTACACGTCTTTTTCTTTTAGAGCAGGTAGGGATGGGTAAAGGTCCGGTAGACCAGGCATACAGTGGGTATGGGTGGTTGGTTTCAAAGAGGGTGTGGTTAGGTTGCGTACAGGTATTCCTAAAAATTCCGACTGTGAACTTTGATCTACAATAACCTACGTACAGAGAATTTTTATGCTTAGCGTCTGAAGTACCCATACCACTAACATTTTTTCACCACTTTGCTTTGCCCCTCAGCACGCCTTACCCTCGGTAGGTGCCCCTAGATAGCACTGCCCCCCTGGTTATTGTCCCCTAGTACCCCATAAATGATATTATTGTTGTTCGTGTCCACGGGATGGAATCCACAATATTTTTTTTGCTACACCGAAGCTCTAACAAACTGAGTTACTTAGTACTGGTTTTTGTGTCTCAATTATAGATGGGTGCATATCATTGCCAATCGTTTATTATTATAGTTACTATAACATATTTTTCAATTCATTTGTATTTTTTGCTCAGGTTCACCTTTCACTACTTACCTGTCACTCCTCCTAACGTTATACGAGAGACCCCTACAAGCATGACTACCTCACAATGAACGGATTACATATTGTCCTCAACCCTAACATTAATAATAGTAAAAGAGTGGGGTGGGTCTCTAGTGGAGGTCCGTCTAGCATAAAGACCAAGCATTTAGACATAAGACACATGAGCCACACCATGAACATACACAATATAATACCGTGAACACATGTAGCATGAATAGAAAAAAAAAAGCAAAAAAAAAAAACAATCGGAGCGCAAGTGATGCTTAAAAAAAAAATATGGTTAACACTTATATTTTTGCGAAAAGACCCAACCGGTTTTTACAAATCGGTGGTTCCATGTTACCAGGGGTCGATTAATCTTTACAGAAAAGGTAAAAGAAAATACGTCAACACATTTTATACTTCCTCACTTCCACAGTATTGACCCTCTGCAACAATTCAAACTAGAAACATAAATACCTTACGGCGAAAAAAAATGGGTTACCAACAAGTTAAAAGAAAAGTTAGAAAACACAGGTACGAGGGGAAAAAAAACAATATTAAAAATGTCCCTATTTTTTTCCTATACCCATTTCGTTAAACACTCAACCTAATTTGGCAATATATTATTGAATCTTAAAAAAAAAAAAAAAAAAAGTTATATCAAAAAAATTATTCGGAAACCCTCTCAATTACAACTTTAATCTCAAACAGACTTTTGTTCTCAATAAATTGTAAAAAAAATTCAATCTGTATAGGCAGGCCCCAATAACGATTATCTATTTTTGCTTCGAGTATGAATTATAGTCTTGTGGACTTTGTAATACAATCCCCATATCCAACATAAAATTTATCATTTTTGTATGTAATTGTGTACATGATTTGCGTCACTCCCTAGCCTCATTTTTGAAAGTTACTATGCATATAGTAATTCAGTTGCCGAAAAACTTCATTGCACGCTCTAAATATTCTCATTCGTTACTTTACTAGTTAATTCTAGTATCATATATGTATCATAACTTCGTTTGAACGAGTCTAAGCGCTCCTTAGCCTGCCCAACAAACTTACTGTAAGCATTATCGGCAGTAGTGAACAAAGAGATATCACCAACAAGTTGGACACCACATAATAATTCTTGTATGTCTCTGAGCTCTCAAGGGAAAAAAAAATGGAGAAGGTATAAAACAAGCAAGTACAGGCGTGGCTGGAAAATTTATCCAACTTGTTTAAGGATAACTCTCATCACAAACACATATGTATTCGCTAAATTGAAGGACATAAATTTTAACAACTTAGATAACTTTAAACAACCCCACTCTTGCGACGAATTTTAACTTTAAACAACCAACACTCTTGTGACGATTCTTTATGTTTTAATAAATAAGTACAATTTTCTCTCTTTTTATAAAATAATTTGAAGATATTTCTTTGTTTGTGAACTGTAACAACTTAGTTCATGACTCGAATGATAGACCGGTGGGGTAGGGTTGTAAACATCTCTTTAAATCAAATCCGGCGTCCAAGATATCAGATTCATACTTCACTCTATCGTTGACGTCTCTAATCCTCACACCTAAGTCATTGTGGTCGAAGATTAAATAGTTGTTGGTCGAAAGAGATAACAAAAGGTTGTAGAAAATTTTGGAAACAATTTTGTAAGTTGTAGTTTGGTCAAAATTGAGGGTATAAATAGAATGCTATAGTTATATCTTTGTGTTTGGTAATAAAATATACCTTACCTATACCACTTTTGTCTTGAATGTTGAAATTATTCTTAATTTGTTTTTCATATACTCTCTCGTCATTGCTATTTTCACCTTTTACTCATCGACTGTTATACATGAAATCGTTCATTATGTAGAAATAGTCAAGGTCATTTTATCGGACGACCGGGACGTCCGACCGGACGTCTGGTCGGACGTCGGACCGGACAGGGGATGTCCGACCTAGCGCAAAAAAAAAAAAAAAAAATGTTTTGTTTTTGAAAAAACTCATGTGGCTTCTACCTTGCACAAGGTGTATGCCACCAAAATTTTGGCTTATTTGAGCCAGTAGAAAAAAAAATAAAAATCTTCAAAGATTCTAATCTCCACCTATACCCCTCCTATCCCCACCAAAACCCCTCGTACCCCCCCCTCCCACCCCAAATAGCACCCTATCACCAAATGCTCAGAAAATTCTGAATTTTTTAATGGGGGGTCTCTATGGCATGCGCAATACTGTTTTTTTTTTTTTTTTTTTTTTTTTTAATGCCAAAAAGTCGTCGTCCGGAAATCCGGATGACGGGGGTGCCCTACGTCCGGGGAGACGTTCGATCTCCGGACCATTGGTAACATATAGCTCATTTATACTCAGTTTGTCATAATATCCTGATGGACTTCAAGGGTAGATTGATTAATCTCGATTAAAAAAAAAAAAACATCAAATTATAAATATTAAAAATTTAAGTATTTTATTGAACTTTTTAAGGAGAAGCAAGATCTGCTTCACTAATATGACCATGGTTCAGATGTAGAGAAGGGTGTTGCTCATTCTTTTTAAACGGTATCGACTCACCGATGCACGTCAAATAAGTTTTTCTCGCAGAGGATTAAAAATTGAACCAAATATTCCCCCCTAGACTTGCTTTTGAGTTCATACCATTTCAATCTTACGACATATCATAACTGAAATGAGTTTCTTGATTGTAAGGTGTGAACCGTTTGAATGCATAAATTTTTAATCTTACTTTTGAATACGATGTTGTCGATAGATAATATAACCACTACTTTTATCGTGATCTTAAAATTGAACGTCAACAAAAACATATATATATAATTAAATAATCATTCGGTAATAAATATAAATTTTAAAATCAAAATTTATATTTCATCTTTAAAAAATGACATTCCACTTTTAAAATGTCTCATCTTATTTAAAAATTTTCCTTCAAATAATGGGGTATCCCTTTTTGTTGAAACCGCATGCTAGAGATAGAATGAAAGTCTCAATAATTTTATGATTTTTTCAAATTTGATTATTATTATCTGACAATGAGTTTCAGTTATAAATAGATTGATTCAATCTTCATTAGAAAATATTTGTTATAGTGGAATGAAAATTTAATTAATACATTTTATAAACTTGTTCAAACTTTCATTTCATTTTCAACGAATAGATGTAGTTGGAAAGGAAAACTCATTTTTATACGAAAAGTTGTCAAATACAACTGAAAATTTTAGAATAGGAAGTACTTTGGAATGATAATTTTGAAATATGGATGATAATCCGATGATTTAAAAAAAAATGAATGTTTTTAAAACTTTTATTTCTTGTAAGAATTTTATAAGTTATTTTTAATCATATTTATTACGATATTATTGAGATAAATTATCATACATTATGAATTTTTTTCAATATGGATAACTTTGTATCATTCACCATCCATTCTTGATAATTCTTTATTATTTACATTCCTAAATCCAGCTTGACAAACCGCTGAGCCATACACTCTTTATGCGGCATTTCATTTATCACAAAGAACGTTGTCTTCTACAGATAAAGTAAAAAAATGTGTGACTAAAAAAAAAGAAATGATAAAAAATAACACTAGACTGATGGATACAAAATAAAAAAAATTATTGAAGTGCAAAGGTGATTATGTTGAACGATTGAACTTTAATAGCCTAAGGTACGGAGAAATAGTATGAAGCTAGGCTACCTAAGTGGTTCGGGTCCACTTGCCCGACCGAGCCAAAAAGAAACAAAACAAGAAAAAAATAAAAATTATATTTTGATTTTAAATTTGATAAAGAAATTGGATATGACGCTGAGGCAAAAGTTATTCGGTTTATTTTTCTGCATAGCATAGTTGTTTTTCGGATTTTTTTGATTTTGTTTTTCTGCCTGGTGCCTTCTCTTGTTCTTTCACGCTCGTGCCGCCGGGGAAAATAGGGTGACCCGGGCGACCCGCCTGGTAGCCTAGGTGTGAAGTGTATTCTTTCTTCATTTGCCTTTCCCCAGTCTGAAGGTACAACGTCAACTGCATGTGGTTGAAGGATAATTAAGAAACGAAGAAGAAAACTTAATTGAGAAAGTCTCAAGGTGATGAAGATCAACGGAGGAGGTAGATGCAAGTGAGATTGTCATGTTCTATTTTATTGTATAATGTTTAAGTATGCATAGCACGCCGAACGTGTCCGCACCTCTTCACGCTCGTGCGAACGTGTTCACACGTTCGCCCAAGCTGCTCGCGAACATGTTCAGACGGACATAATTATTTTTTCATAAAAAAAATCGGTTTTTGATTTTTAACTCGTGATTGGCTACGAATTTGAATATGACTCCTAGGCAAAAGTTGCTTGCATTGTTATTTTACATAACATATATTTGTTTCAGATGTTTTTGAGAACTTTGTTTTGTTTTTTTTTAAATATATTTCATGGTCGAGTTCGGAGGGTTTTGGACGCTTATTCACGTTCAGGCGAACATTAGGGAACACCAACATGGTGCTACGTAGGTTTGAGTTATCAATACGATTTATGATTTTAATTTATTCCTTACAAACTTGCACATGCTCTTAACATGCGTTATTTCCACCGTATATCATAAGTGATTGTTGTGCACCAAATACTATGCACATGTTTGCACAAAGATGAGACTTGTGCATAGATAATGGGATCAGAACATAAAGCAAGATCGTATTCCAAATGAATAAAAATAACCGAAAAATAGTAAAACTTCAAAAGTCATAGATTAAAACAATTAATAATTAAGCTAGGCTACCAGTCGGGCCGCCTGGGTCCCAGGTGGCCAACCCGTGCAAGGACCAATAAAGGTCTCAGCGAAAATGAAAAACAAATTCAAAAAATTTAAAAAATCCACAAAAAAAAACTATGTTATGCAAAAAAAGAAATTGAACAACTTTTGCGCTCAGGGTCACATTTAAATTCTTCACCAAATTTAACATCCGTACACCGCAAAATAACGTAAATAGACTTAAAATCGGTGGCACCAAGGCGATTTCAGTGGATGTCATCGAGAAAAACCTACGTGTCGAACCTGTAAGAGGCAAGGTTATATATCAAGATGATAATCACATCACACTAAGCGTTTTTGCCCGACTGGTCAACGTTTATGAGTTATATACGAAAAACATATGGCATAGAGGAAAACAGTCGCATTGAAGAAAATAATGTACATCTTCATCTAGTATGAGGAAAAAACAAGTTGTGAAAAGCATACAACCAACCAACTTGAAGAACAAAAGTATTGCGATGATCTATGAGGCAAGGGATGAGGAAAGCGTTCAAGGGAGTCAAATTCAAGTAAGATTCGTTAAATAGGCAAGGGAGGATTACCCATCTGGCCAAACGTTCATAAAAAATGTTACGCATGAGTTGAATACGCAACGCAAAAATGATAATATAGAGAAGGTATACAACGAGAAGGGTTTTAAGTACACTTCTATCAGAAGACCCCCCACTGACTTGCATGAGATATATACGAGCTATCCGCTTCCATGAAGCGAAGTTGTTCGAACGATCGGCTTACAAGATGCTAAAAAATCGACGAACGAGTATGACGAATCTCTCAATACTATCAAAGGGGAATCGTCAGGATTTAGGGAACGTCTTTTAACATAGGTGATGGTAAGAAAATCCATGAATTCGTTTTTGTGTGCAAATATTATGAGAAAATTAAAAGTTTTTGGGATGAGAAGATACATGGTATTATTTATAAAGTCATTATTATTCTCGTTCCACAAATGAGACAATCTGTTCCTGAACTTCATGAAGGTTTTTCGATCCCGGCAAAAAAAATTTGTCTTGGACTTCTTCAAGATGACGAACGTCGACCCATCCACGTTCTGACTGACGACCGTCATCGCCAGCACTACCCTGTCTTGCTTTTCAACAAGCAATGCATGACCGCCGCCACCGACACCCATCTCCATCGCTGACCTTCCGCCCACGCTGGACTTCAACGTCGCCGCCTGCTTTCCCCACCTTCAAAATCGCCACACACCACACAGTCCTGCCGAATCCATACGTGAAATGCAACCATGCCTCCCTGCACGCTCCTTGCCTTTGTACATCATCGGTGGCAGCCCGACACCCTCCAGTCGCCTTTTCCCAGCCCGTAGGGATTTCAAATTTGAATTTGTGAAAACGCTTCACTGCGCTCTTTATTTTTTCTCACCCTCCGGCCGTCTCGTGTTCGTATCCTTGTGTACCACGGACACAAGACGACGATGGGTGGACATCGCTACACTTATGAAACTGGCCGCAAGATAACTTTTAGGACTACTCAGCCCATCGGTACACATATGAAACTGGCCACAGGATACTTTTTAGGACTACTCCTAAAAACTCAAGTTTTAGGAACCCTACCTCACTCGAGGACCATCACTTTTTGTTGGCTTCTTACGATTTTCCCTATCTTTTTCTATTGGGGAAATTTTTGAAATGCCCCTGAAGTTTATGTTTATCTGCGGCGTGCCCCTCTGACGGGCGACTTACCTTGTAGCGCCCCGCTGATGGCGAATGATATTTCCAGAAAATCCCTGGCGTCATTTGGGCCTGAAACATGTTTCATATGCCCCTACCGGTACCGGTACCAAATTTCCAGTATGCCCCTACTGGCAGACCGTTGAGAACCAACACACAACTTTCCCATATGCCCTTACCGGTACCGTCCATCTTTCCAGCAAGCCCCTGTCGTCGTTGTTGACAGTCGCAGTCTTTCCCCTGGCCTTGGGAGCGGTGCTACCGGGCCATCTCTCTCTCTCTCTCTCTCTCTCTCTCTCTCTCTCTCTCTCTCTCTCTC